>CM060343.1:32377732-32397732 GCA_030674155.1 Stramonita haemastoma
CCGTTTTGTTTCTATGGTTACCACCTGCAAGGACTTTAGCAATGGAGTATATAATGGAGTGTTTGAAGTGTTTGAAGATCGCAAAAGGCTGAGTGTTTTTATTTTTCTATTTCTATATGCATGGACACATGAAGGGCATGAACAGTGGTAGTTGTGCTATACTGACTCATCAGCGCATCCAGCAGAAGAGCGGCATTGGAATCTTTGTGAAGATTTGAATGACGCCTTGTCATTTTAGTCCCAGTATTCCGGTTAACAGACACTTTTTAATCAAAGAAAAAAGACTTTTTAGAGTAGATGTGCCAGAAATGAATTATTGTCATTGCTATTCTGCGCGTTTCTGTGCACTACACGTATGTGGACGTCTACTTTCTTCGTGAGTTTGTCTTTGGTAAGTTATCAGCATGATTTGTGTTCTGTTTATAGTGCAATTAGCATATATTTGCATATAGCTGTAATGTAGAAGATGTGATCAACTTCCTGTTTGCCATGTAACAAGTTTTGAATAGAGAGGTGTGTGTGTGTGGTGTGTGTGTGTGTGTGTGTGTGTGTGTGTGTGTGTGTGTGTGTGTGTGTGATCAGAAGGAGAAGAAGAACAAAGATAAGTTTTCATATTCAAAATGAAACGTTACAACATTGCTTGTTTCAAGTTTTCATGGTTTTTTTTCATTGCACAATAATATAGTTGAAGCTGTCATTTTACTTCTATTTCCATGTCATTGAATGTTTGTAGTTAAGGCATGTGTGCATAGTTTTGTTCCCACCCATTTCATGCTTGATGCTGGTTTGTATAACCATGTATTGCAGATCACAGAAGGGTTCTGTTTTATGTATTTTTTGTTATTCTATTTATGAAGTGTTCATATTGCTCATGGTATTGCTTGCACCTCTTTTTTATACTTTCATCTGATATGTTAGTTTATCTTTCTCTATTAGTTTTTTGTTGACTTTTTATCATACCTATTTGTGAAGTGATTCATATTGGTCATAATCTTGCACGACTTCTTTCACTGTGTGTTAGTGTATCTTTTCTATTTTTGTTTACTTTTAATTGTTCCTATTTATGAAGTGTTTGTATTGGTCATAATGGTACACCTCTTCTTTCATACGTTTATTGAATGTGTTATTCTGTCTTGTCTATTATTTTTCTTTTCTTTTTATCATACCTAATTATCAAGTGATTGTAATGGTCATAATCTTTCATCCTTTTATCAAGTATGTTGTTCTATTTTGTCTACCATTTTTCTATATAGAAAAACACAACTTTTTATCACACCTATGTAAGAAGTGGTCATATTGATCAACATCTTGCTTTGCCTCTCTTCTTCTATACTTTCCTCTGTTGTGATATTTTTGTCTTTGTCTATTTTTATTTTTTATCATACCTATTTATAAAGTGTTTATTATTGTTGGTCATAATCTTGCTTGCACCTCTTCATCTGTACTTTCATCTGATGTATTTTGTTATCTGTGTCTCAGCACTGTGGTGAGGAGTTAGTTCCCTTTTGACCTTTGTGGTTGACTGCTATGAATACCATCAGTGGAATGAAAACATTTTGGCTTTTCACTGGCTAGCCTCTCTCTCTCTCTCCCCCTCTCTCTCTCTTGTATAGTATTTATATAAGCAACATTTGACTGGTAAACAATAACTCTCTCTGTCTCTGTCTCTCTCTGTCTCTGTCTCTCTCTGTCTCTCTGTCTCTGTCTCTGTCTCTGTCTCTCTCTCTCTCTCTCTCTCTCTCTCTCTCTCTCTCTCTCTCTCTCTCTCTCTCTCTCTCTCTCTCTCTCTCCCTCCCTCCCTCCCTCTCTCTCTCTCCATTCTCTCTCTCTCTGTCATGTAAAGTATTTATATGGCCAACAGGTGACTGGAAGAGAAGAACTGTATTTATTTTTGTTATCTCCTCCTAGTCCTGCTGTGACCTGACTGTGTGTGTCACCCCAGACCATCCTTCATTCACCCTTCCTCCCCTGTGTGCATTTCCTGCTGTATTTATGAAACAAAGATCTGTGTTGTAAACATAGCGCTGAATCAACCTTCTTTTTTCTCTCTCTCAAATACTTGGAGCAAATTTTACACTACATTGATGGATCTTTCAAAAGCTCTGACCAGTTTGTTTGTTTATTTGTTTGTTTGCCCCCTTGATGCTGATATTGATGCTATGCCAACCTTATGTGTAGGTCACATTATGTTTCTTTTGCAAGTGCTTTTCCTTAGTGGACATTATAAACCAGACTCTTCATCCTGTAGCCTGTAGAGTTTGGAGTTCGAATCTGCTCAGATCTGTAAATCTTTGACTTACTCATTTTCACAGATCGTTGTGAATGACTGAAGCTGAACTTTTTTTTTTCAAGTGCTGAAGCCACATGGTGCTTCAGTCTTCAGATACTGTTGTTGTTGGTGGTTGCTTGGCAACTGTTGCTGCAGTGCCCCGTTTGTGACGTCACTGTATAAACTGTGCACTGATTTTGATGACGTCATGAAGTTTTGCTGCCTGGATCAAGAAAGGAAGACTGGTGAGGAATCTGGTTGATGTCAATGTGGTTTACATCAACCCTTTTCCTTTTATTGGTTTTTTTTTTGTTCATCTTTTAGTGACTGTTAAAATCATGTTGGGGATTTTTGAGAATTGTACAGTTTGCGGCAAAGCTGGCTAAAGCCAGAAAATCAAGATCACAGTGTTGAAAGTTTTGGATTTTGTACATTTTGAGACATTAAGCCATTCGAGAATATAAAACTAGTTATATGATTATAGTTTGGATGTGTATAGTTTGCCTTGTGGAAAAAGTAATTGTGCATTGAGAAATTAATTTTTTTGTTATCTGCTGTTGTGTGTGTTAGAAATATAATATGTGTAAGTACCATTTATCCAGGACAGGTTTGAAATCTAGATGGTGAGGGTAGGAGAGAGGGTAGCCTGTAGGATTCACACAGGTAGGGGCAGTCCTGTGAACAAGATACTCACCAGGGGGTGGGGGGGGGTCGTGAGGAGACACCTGTCTGTCTGTATCCCTGCACTATTTGCTGTCAGCAGGAGATGTACAGTACAGCACCTGAATTGAAGGTGAAGTAGATGGATGCAGGCTGATGATGAGTAAACAGGTGAGCCAGGTGTCAGTGTGATCATTATAGGCAGGTGTCACAGACTGAGGCACTGTTAGAGTAGTCAAGACAATAGCAAGCAGACGTGGAATTTTTGCATGTGGCTGTGGGCACATTCTGTGTGTGTGTGTGTGTGTGTGTGTGTGTGTGTGTGTGTGTGTGTGTGTGTGTGTGTGTGTGTGTGTGTGTGTGTGTGTGGTCTGCTTGTACAAAATGACTATACCTGCATGCCTGAATGTATGGGCATAGTCATGCATGGGCACATGCATGCATGCATGCATGCACGCACGCACACACACACACACACACACACACACACACACACACACACACACACACACACACACACACACACACACACACAAACACACACGCACGCACACACACACACACATACACACACACACACATATATATATATATATATATATATATATATATATATATATATATATATATATATATATATATATATACATATATATATATATATATATATATACACCAAACTTAAAGAGAAAAAAAATCAAAGAACAAGTTTACATTCTAAAGTACTATGAAATTTAACGTAAATTGACATTCTTAACAATGATGTAAGGGTAGAAAAAAAAAGTTTGCTTGTACTCAAGTTTATTTTATGTATTTTAGTTCACAATGTGTCATCTCTCCTTCTTCGAAGAAAACGAAATAGCTACAAACCTGGTTGAACATTGTCTATATTTTATTGCTTTAAAATCAGTGCTTCAATCAGACAATGGAGACCCTCCACCACGAAATGAGTTGCTTGACACCTGACTCACTTTTCCCCTAGGAGCCATTAAAAGCAGGTGGGGGTCAGGTTGTCGATTTTGAGATTTTGATGGATTATAAAACTTTAGCCATTGTTCTACCTTGCAGTGGAATATCAAAGCATCATTTTGTCTCCTTTTGCCTCTAAACGTACTTTAAAGATACCCGAGTCTTCATTCTGACACCTATCACAATGCTTAACTTGCCAATTTCTCATTTTGTCATTTCCTGAAGTCTTGTCATTTCAAGTGATAATAACTTTTGAAAGATTTGTCCAATTTTTTTTTTATAGCCATTTCATTGCAGATTGGCAACATACCAATACCTAGAAACTGACCTCTGGTGCAATGCGACTCCTTATGTGGTGGAGGGTCACAGTCCTCATTAATTTTGTACATAGTGGATGATATAGGGCATCATGGGCAACACACAACTCACTTGTGTCTAGAACAGTCTTGTGTGTACATTTAGAGGGCTTGAATTCCTTGTCTGATGATTGTGGTCTGTTCCACTTTTAGCTTTGAGAAATCAGTCTCCAACACTGGAAGTGGAGGCTTGTGTGGGGATTCTTCCAGTGGAAAGTGTTTTTGGTGGAGTATGTTTTGTAACTGTTCGGGGAATTTTATCATGAAAGCCAGAAAGCTTACTGATGTATGTGTCTAATCTATAGTTATCTTATGATTATCATCATCTGCGGTACTGACTTACAAAAAATGGCTCATCTATTTTTCACACATATATTTATATACAAGGATTCATATTCTAGATGATAGATTCAAGTGAGGTCCTTTAAAATGGTTGTGTAAAAGCCCTTGCCCTGAATTGCTGCTGTGTTTTCACTGGAAAGTGTTCCTCCCGCCTCAAGTATAAACATCTGAACCCTCACAGTCTTCCACTGTAAACACCTCCCCTGACTCACTGTCAATCAGCTGTAAACCTGTTTTACAGATGGACAGTAATGTTACTTATGGCCTGCTCATTTTGTTGCTTTTTTTACACTCAAGCAGCTGTCATGACTGTTACCGAAATAGATGGTTGTGTCTGAGTTTGGGTCCACAACGAAGGGGTATCCCCACCATTGCCAGCCAAGTGAATGATTAATGGTAACAATAATGATAATAATGATAATGATAATAATAATGATAATGATTATATAGTGATAATGATAATGATAATAATGCATGGAATTCATGTAGCAATGTAGAGCACTCTTACCCAAACGGTAGGTAGGTAGGCCTAAAGGTGTTCCCATGAATTGTGCAGTGTTGGGGAGCGAGGTATCAGAGACCTCAGCTTCTCTAGGGACCCATCTCCTCTCCCTGGCTGCTTTACCTTCCCTGACCTAAAGAGGGCAGGTACCCATCGACAGCTGGGTGAACTGGGGGACTGTGCTGGGGGAAGCCAGGGTACAGAAATGGTCACCCATCCGTGGGTAACCACGCTCAACATTGATGTTCTCAGGCTGAGGAGAGTAAGTTCTCTGACCACTGAACTCTCCTGTTCCCGTGTTATATATATATATATATATATATATATATATATATATATATATATATTATATATATATATATATTATATATATATATATATATATGGCTGGATTCTGGTATGTTGCATTTTTCACTGAAAGAGCAGCTTGAAATGAATTTCATACAAATTTTATTTTGGATACAAATATTATACCATAATAATGATTATTATAATTATACCTACTCCCAACAAACTTTATCATCATAATAATTATAGCCTACACCTTTTATCGATGATTTTGTGTCATGGTCAGCCTCATCTCTCAGTTAGAGAAACCTCTATTTGCTCATACTACTGGCCAGTATGTTATCATTACTTGTTCATATGAAACAGTTATGGCGTGTTGTGTTCCCCTGAAAGACGGTCCATTGGACAAGACAGTTGAGCAACTGGATGAACAGTGTCATGAATGGTTTAAACACTTGGGTGACCATGGAATTGTGTCTTTTTTTAAAACATGCATTGAGTTTGGAACAAGAGAGAGAGAGAGAGAGAGAGAGAGAGAGAGAGAGAGAGAGAGAGAGAGAGAGAGAGAAGAGGAGAGAGAAATTTCTTCTTTTTTTATAGAAAGAGGCGCAGCCCTATTGTAAGGGAGACAACAACGATAAATCACACTGCTAACCACATTTTTTCTCCCCTTATATCGATGTTGTTCAGCCGGTGTTTTGTGAATTTTGTCATTGGTTGTTTTGTTGAAGGGGGGGGGGGGGGGGGGGGGGGGGGGAGGAAATCCTTGTCCTTTTTCATTGTGTAGAGACAAAGTGTATAAAAAAGTGTATTTATGTGGGTTGTATTAGCAAGACTTGATTAACTACTTTGTGCCCATGTTCAATGTTCAGTAATTGTAAATAATCATTTTAGGTCACAGCACTATTTTCAGCTTCTTGTTGATATTTGAACATATTTCTGAATTTTTTTTAAAATAAAAAGACTTTCACACACACACACACACACACACACACACACACACACATACACACACACCAAACTTTTGTTTTTTAAAGATTCATTTTTGCACTTGTCTTGCTTTTTTCTCTGTGTTTTGTTTTCCAGTTTGTCTGTTCATTGTGTGAAGAAAAGTGTTGATGATTCTGGTGCAATATTCATGAGGATACTTAGACTTACTATTGGTGTTGTTGTTGTTGTGTGGGTTACACATTCGTCAGTAATGTTGGTGGTGTAATATTCATGAAGGAATGATGAATTTTTGTAATGTCCAAATTGTGTTGTGTCCAATTTAATGTATGTGACGTCATTTCCTTTCTATCAAGCTTGGCAGAGTATTGCCCCCTGTCTCCACATCTCCCCAATATTCAAGATTTGCATGTTGTGTTGTTCGTTGTTGTTATTATATTGTTGGAACCAGCATGGTTTGTTTTGTTATGTCTTGGGTGTGTTTTATTCATAGATGATGGAATATTATTACAACCGCTGATTTATATCTTTGTTTTATAAACATTTTTTTTTCCTTGTTTTTTTTTAGCTTTGAGAAAGAAAGGCTGATTGAGGGGGGGGGGGGGGGGGGGGGGGGTTGTTTTGTTGTTGTTGTTGTTTTTTAATGAAAAGGGGGGTGGGTGGGGGTTCATGTTTATTTGGTTTCAAACTTTTGTGGCTTTGTTATTGGTTTGTTATCAATAATCATTATGTTTGGGGGTTACTGTTTCATTTGGGGAATTGTCCCCCCCCCCCTACTTCCTCCCCCCCCTTTTTTTTTAAAAGAAAGACTAGGGAGATTGTTGTCTTTATTTTTTTGTTGTTTTGTTTTTTCTTTTTTGTATCCTTTTTCATGGAGAAAAGGTGTACACCAAGTATTTCTTAACACCATTAAAAAAAAAATCTACCTTTATGTCTTATAAGGTAATAATAATATAAACAAAACGTTAGTTAAATGTAAAATTGGTATTGTACTCGCATGTCATTTCCCCCCTAAGGTTTCTTGTTTGATTTATCCAATGTATCATTGTCATAACTGAATTATTTTGTTGGTGGTTTTTTGTTGTTTTTTTACTATAAGGGATTGTACACTTCGTGCTTCCATCAAAGTCTGTTAGTTCTGATCTTCCAGTCCTTTTCTTTTCTTTTCTTCTTTTATATCGAGGATAATGGGATAAGCACTCGTGTGCTTTTTTTTTCATCCAGTCCCCGTGTGCATGCAGTTGTGTAAATATTGTCATCTGTTCCCACCGGCACACCATGGCCTACTCTTACGAAAAGCGGAACAGGATTTAACGTGTGCGCAAGATGTTCTGCGTGCGTTGGCACACGGGGCCTCGGTTTACAGTCTCATCCAAAAGACTTTTGGGCAGAGTAGAGTCAACACTGATGTTAACTCCAGGAGAAAAATCCCCTGCTACGGGAATCGAACTCGGGTCATCAAATTGTGGGCGCAATGTTCTGACCACTAGGCTATCCGTCCCCATCACGTAGGTAGCCACATTTCGACTTCATGGATAGGTTGAGAGAAGAGAGGCCTGCAGTGTTTAGTGCAGTGTGGACACATTGGGAGCAGCACTTTCACAGCCAGCCTGTCAAGGAGGACGGATAGCCTAGTGGTCAGAACATCGCGCTCGCAATTTGACGACCGGGATTCGATCGTTCGAGATTTTTCTCATGGAGTTAACATCAGTGCTGACTCCATTCTCCCCAAAAGTCCTTCGGATAAGACTTTAAACCGAGGCCCCGTGTGCGAATGCACGCAGAACATCTTGCGCACACGTTAAATTCTGTTCCGCTTTTCGTAAGAGTAGGCCATTTTGTACCGTTGGGAACAGATGACAAGATTTACAAAACTGCACACACACGGGGGATGGATGTAAAAAAGCACACCAGTGCTTGTTCCATTGTCCTCGATATAAAAGAATAAATAAATAAAGCGTCAGTCTAAATTGGACGATCCTGTAATGTGTTCAGTCCCAGTCTTCCCCTGAATGGGTCTATAGAACATCCGAAACTCCCCAAATTCTTCAGGTTTTTTTTTTTTTTTTTAAAGGGAGCCGAACTCAAGTCTTCCAGCCAAAGAGCAGGGAGCCATGGTGCTAACCATTGGGCCAAACTTGATTGCTGAACAGACTTAGGAAGTTTGGGGGTCGATTATTTTATTGTTATCATTATTTTATTCTGGCGTCCTATCCAAGGGGGAGTCTATGACTCTCAGTCGCTTAACGCCACAGAAACCGGGATAAGCACCGGCCTGATGAGCCTTAGGCTCGGGACAGACTTTAACTTATTATTATTGTTGTTGTTGTTGTTGTTGTTGTTGTTGTTGTTGTTATTATTATTATTATTATTATTATTATTATTATTTCGTTCAATCTGACAATTTCCTTGGGATGGGTGTGTTGAGAGGAGAGAGAGAGAGAGAGAGAGAGAGAGAGAGGAGAGAGAGAGAGAGAGAGAGAGAGAGAGAGAGGAGAGAGAGGAGAGAGAAGGGGGGGGGTTTTAAACTAGATTGATTTAAGTTCTGATCTATCTGGCTTTGCACAACTAATTTTTCCTCAATATCTAAAGAATACTCAAGGTCACATTGTAAAAGACAGCTACATGGGGTTGGGGTTGGGTTGTCATTGTGTGGTGGAGTTGGGGTTTGTTGTGTTGTTGTTGTTGTTTTTTTTTTTGGGGGGGGGTTGAGGAGGGGGGGGGGGGGGGGTGAACAGGAGGGGAGGGGATTGGTTTGGAATGTGTCTGTAATTTAGCATATTGATTAGAAACATTCTTTTGTCATATATATATATATATATATATATATATATATATATATATATATATATATATATATATTATATATATATATATATATATACCTGTGTTTTGCAATTTGAATATTTTTTTCTCAGTGTTAGTGCTCACATTTCCCCCCCAAAGTATTGGTGTATTATAAGTGGTAATGTGTATGGGTGATTTTTTTTTTCCACACCAAGATCTTCACTTTTTTTCTTTCTTTTTTTTTTTTGACAGGTATTTGTGTAAAATGATTTTGTTGTTTGTTGATATTGTTATTTGATGTTTCCTGTCAGACTGACGTTGCAGGTGTCAGTGTGTGTTCACTGACTGGCTTGATGCTCAGTGTTCATGGTGTGTGCTGTTGGTGCAGTGGTCAACATGTCAAATGTCGGACTTAAAATAAAAAAAATCTTGTTGGAGGGAAAAGAGGAGTTGTAGAACTTTGTGTTTTTCTCCTGCCCCTGGTCAGGTTTGTAGTCCTCACTGATCACTGCACTGGTCTTCAGGAGAATGTCATACTGTGTCATACATTTGTTAACACTTGTCATACTGTGTCATACATTTGTTAACACTTGTCATACTGTGTCATACATTTGTTAACACTTGTCATACTGTGTCATACATTTGTTAACACTTGTCATACTGTGTCATACATTTGTTAACACTTGTCATACTGTGTCATACATTTGTCACTGCACTGGTCTTCAGCATTCTGCTTCTGTGTGTTCAACATTTGTCGTACTGTGTAATACAGTTGTTATTTACTCGTCATGCTTTGTATTCTATTTGTTCAACATTGGTCATACTTTGTAACAATTCGTTCAACATTTGTCATACATTTGTTCAACATTTGTCATACATTTCTTTAACATTTGTCATACGTTGTCATATATTTGTTAACACTTGTCATACTTTGTAATACATTTGTTAAGCATTTGTCATACATTCGTTCAACATTTGTCATACTTTGTTATACATTTATTCAACATTTGTCATACATTTGTTAACACTTGTCATACTTTGTCATACATTCGTTCAACACTTGTCATACTTTGTAATACATTTGTTCAACATTTGTCATACTTTGTTATACATTTATTCAACACTTGTCATACTTTGTCACTTGTCATACTTTGTAATACATTTGTTAACATTTGTCATACTTTGTCATACATTTGTTATTTACCCATCATGCTTTGGATTCCATTTGTTCAACACTTGTCATACTTTGTAATACATTTGTTCAACACCTGTCATACTTTGTAATACATTTGTTCAACATTTGTCATACTTTGTAATACATTTGTTCAACATTTGTCATACTTTGTAATACATTTGTTCAACACTTGTCATACTTTTGTTTAACACTTGTCATACCTTTGTAATACATTTGTTCGACATTTGTCACACCTTTGTGCAACACTTGTCATACTTTTGTTCAACATTTGTCATATCATTGTCCAACATTTGTCATATCTTTGTCCAACATTTGTCATACTATTGTTAAACTGACACTTGTCACACCTTTGTTCAAATCTCATCATACCTTTGTTCAATTGACTCATGTCATACCTTTGTTCAACACTTGTCATACTTTGTAATACATTTGTTGTCATTACTTTTGTTCAACCCTTGTACAATTATTCAACACTTGTATTTTCCCCAGCACTTTTCCTGCTAGGATTCTCTATGGACACATGAAGATCACCCCCAACATTTGGCTTAGAGCTGACAGTATGTTTTGTCGTTGTCATTGTTGTTGTTATTGTTAGGAAATGTATGGCGATGTTCAGCACAGTGTTGTCGTTGTCCCTGCTGTGGATGGCTGAAGGTTGTGGGCTGTACATATTCTGATGTCCGTCATGTTCACACACGTAACATGATGATGATAACGATGATGATAACGATGATGATAATGGAATAAATGGTGACATGTCTTAACTCTCCTCTCAGCTGTGTTGACCAGCATGTTTTCTGCTGCATGGGTGATGGAAGACAGGACTTACACATTATGCGGTAAAAAAAAAAGGTAAAGGTGTGCCCATAACTTATGTGGTCATAGTGGTGATGGAAGACAGGACTTACACATTATGCGGTAAAAAAAGAAAAAAAAAAGGTAAAGGTGTGCCCATAACTTATGTGGTCATAGTGGTGATGGAGGAGTCTTCTGTGGCACTTGTTCTCGAATGCTTGGATTCTTCTCTCTAACTCTGCTGTCAGAGTCCATGATTCACAGCCATATAGGAGGATAGATATTACGAGGGATTTGTAGAGGTGGTATTTGGTGCAGAAGCTGATGTTGCTTCTGATGATCCTCTGGAGTCTGACTAGAGCAGATGTTGCTGTTGCAATGCGAGCTTTCACTTCATTGTTTGATGTGCCATCTTTTGTTAGAATGGAGCCTAAGTATTTGAATTGGCTCACCTCTTCCAATATTTCTCCATTCATCTTTATTTCCGTGCTGTCATTACTCGCGCTGTTGACCATGATCTTCGATTTCTCTGTACTGACCTCCATGCCGTATGCGCTCGCTCGGTCTGTTAGACTGTCTGTGAGGATTTGCAGTTCTTGTTTGCTGCTGCCCATGAGGTCAATGTCATCTGCAAATCTGAGGTTGCAAAGGGGTCTTCCACCAATGGAGATGGAAGTGTGGTGGTTTTGCAGTGTCTCTGTCATGATGTTTTCGAGGAAGAGGTTGAAGAGTACAGGTGAGAGAAGGCAGCCCTGGCGGACTCCAACCGTGGTCTTGAAGAACTCGCCCACGTGGTTGTTCATGAAAACTGCACTTCTTGCATTCTCGTACAGAGCCTTGATGACTTCAATTAGGCAGTTGTCAATGTTGAAGTGCCTGAGTACTTGCCAGAGGCCGTCATGCCATACCCTGTCAAAGGCCTTTTTGAAGTCTATAAAATTGTGGTACAAGTCTTTTTGGTGTTGGAGATGCTTCTCTATCAGAATTCTCAGGTTGAAAATTTGTTCCATTGTGCTGCGTTTTGGTCTAAAGCCCGCTTGTTCTTCTGCCAGGAGTTTTTCTGCTTGGTTTTTCAGTCTGTTGAGGACTACCTGCAGCATGATCTTGCTAGGATGGCTTATGAGACTGATGGTTCTGTAGTTCTGGCATTGCTTGAGGTTTCCTTTCTTTGGCAGGGGTATTACAAGAGACTGTGTCCATTCTTTTGGCCATTCTTTGGTGTCGTGGATCTTCTGACAAAGGTCTGTGAATCGCCTTGCTGTTTCATTCCCTCCATTTTTTATGAGTTCAGCTGGGATGTTATCGATTCCAGGGGACTTCCCCTTCTTCAATTGCTTAATAGCTGTGTCTACTTCACACCTTAGTATTGGTGGGTCTTTATCTTGGTGTTCAGGGGGTTTGTTGGAAACTATGTTGGTATCTGGGCGTAGTGGGTAATTATACAATCCCTCACAGTATTCTGTCCAGCGCTGGAGGATGGCATTGTTTTCCGTTAAAAGATTTCCTTCTTTGTCTTCAATAACAGAGGCTTTAGGCTGTGTGGTTTTCGTTAGTGCTTTCAGAGTGTTGTAAGCTGTTTTGCTGTTTCCCTTGGCCATTCCAGCTTCGATGTTGTTGCATTGTTCTTCTATCCACGCTTCTTTGGCTTCTCTCATCTTTTTCCTCACTTCTCTGTGGCTATCCATGTACTTGTTGTTGGCTTCTTGACTTGTGAACTTTTGCTTCTTAAGTTCTCTTCTTTTGTCGCAGAGGTCAAGAACCTCATTTGTCACCCAGGGTTGTTTCTTTGTTCTGCTTCTGCCTAATGTTTCTTCTGCTGCTGTCGTTAGCACTTCTTTGATGTTGTTGGCTAATGTGTTCACATCATTGTCAATGGCTGTGAGTGCGGCGAACTTTCCTCCAATGTTGGCTTGGAAGATCTCAACCACTGTTGGGTCTTTGAGTTTTTCCAGGTCGAATCTTATGCGTGGGCTTTTTGGCTGTTGTTTTGCTTTCAGTTTCAGCCTGATGGTGGTAAGTACAAGGTCGTGGTCACTGCCAATGTCAGCTCCTGGGAATGTTCTTGTATTTGCCTTGTTTATGCTGGATTTGAATCTTTGGGGTGACAGAATGTAGTCAATTTGATTATGAATCAGACCATTTGGTGAGTGCCAGGTTGATGTTCTAGATGGCTTGTGAGGGTGGAGTGTGTTAGCCAGAGTTAGTTTGTGCTTCTTTGCGAATTCCAGCAGCCGCTGTCCTCTGTCATTTGTTTCTCCCAGTCCAAAGCGTCCTGTGGTTCCTGCCCAGGTGTCATAGGCATCAGGTCCCACCTTAGCATTCCAATCGCCTTCCACAATAAGGATGTCTTTTTGGGGCGTTTTGGAGATGACGTTTTCAAGTTCTTCATAGAATTCTTCATGGACTCTGACAGCAGAGTTAGAGAGAAGAATCCAAGCATTCGAGAACAAGTGCCACAGAAGACTCCTCAAAATATCATACAAAGAACACAAGACCAATAACTATGTGAAAGAGGAAATCAAAAAGCGTGTGGGCCCCCAAGAGCCTTTGCTCTCCACCATAAAGAGGAGAAAGCTGATGTGGTTTGGTCACACCACAAGACACAACACCCTAGCAAAAACCATCTTGCAAGGAACAGTCGAGGGCAAAAGAAGAAGAGGCCGCCAAAAGAAATCATGGGTTGACAACATCAAAGACTGGACTGCCCAACCCCTGCAACGCCTCCTACTAGCCACACAGGATCGTGAAGCATGGAAAAAGATCTCCGTTGCGTCTTCTCTCATGTCCCCCTACGTCCTTTGGGACATGGGACTGAGTGAGTGAGTGAGTGGTGATGGAAGACAGGACTTACACATTATGCGGTAAAAAAAGAAAAGAAAAAAGGTAAAGGTGTGCCCATAACTTATGTGGTCATAGTGGTGATGGAAGACAGGACTTACACATTATGCGGTAAAAAAAAAAAAGAAAAAAAGGTAAAGGTGTGCCCATAACTTATGTGGTCAGAGTGGAGCCAGGAGTCAGAGACCTCAGGTTGTCTGAGGTTCATAGGGATTGACCTCACTCACTGGCAGCACAACCTGGGGTTGTTTTGATGTTGTTTTTCTTTTTTTTTTGGGGGGGGGGGGGAGGGCTTGTTTGGTCATTCCTTTGATTTCCTATATCAACTTCAAAGTGCAGACCTGCCAGTGCCTTAATTCCCTGCATGTACATAATATACGTAATAAAGGGGGCGGGAAAGCTCAGTGGTCAGAGCATTCGCTTTCCCAAAGCCAAGGTTAAACAGCGTCAAGCGTGGTTACCAGTTAAATGGGTGACCATTTGCGCGCCTTGGCTTCATTACAGTCCCCCAGTTCACCCAGCTGTAAATGGGTATCTGTCCTCTTTAGGGTCTGGAAAGGTAAAGCAGCGAGGGAGAGGAGATGGGCACCACCCTCAACATGCTGGCCCCTAGAGAAGCTGAGGTCTCTGATGCCTCGCTCCCCTATGACCACAAAGGTTATGGAACACCTTTACCTTTACCTTTTTTACATAATATACACAATCATGCAGAAGATCAGATATGCAGGTTAAAGATCCCATCGTTCATGTCAGCGTTCTGTGGGTCATGGAAACACGAACATGCCCAGCATGCAACCTGTACAATGAAATGAGCTGCTCTGAAGATGGGAATGTGTTGGCTGAGGCCAGACCTCCTGCCAAGTGACAAGCACAGGAGAAGATCAGACACTATGAACTCCACCCATTAGGGGAATGCAGAGAAGAGAAGAGAAAAGATTGATTGATTTATTCTTTTATTCTTTTATATCGAGGATAATGGGATAAGCACTCTAGTGCTTTTTTTCATCCAGTCCCCGTGTGTATGCAGTTTTGTAAATGTCATCTGTTCCCACTGGCACAGGATGGCCTACTCTTAAGAAAAGCGGAACAGGATTTAACAGAAGAGAAGAGAGGAGAGGAGAGGAGAGGAAAGAAGAGAAAAGAGAGAGAGGAGAGAGAGGGGGGAGAGAGGAGAGGAGAAGAGAAGAGGAGAGAGAAGAGAAGAGGAGAGGAGAGGAGAGAGAGAGAGGAGGGGGAGAGAGGAGGAGAAGAGGAGAGAGTAGAGGAGAGGAGAGGTGAGAGGAGGGGAGGGGAGGGGAGAGGTGAGGAGAGGAGAAGAGAGAAGAAGAGGGGAACACAACACAGTCACTACACAATCACCCTCACAACAGACAGACCCCAGGACACTCACACTTTCCCCACACAGACAGACAGAGACAGGCAGACAGACAGACACAGACAGACAGACAGACAGACACAGACAAGACAGTCAGCCGGCCCAATCACACCACAACACCCAACACAGGAAGGATTCTGTTTTTCTGTCTATGTCATCACCTCAGAGAAAAAAAAAAAGAGCAGTCAATTCAATCAGAAAAAACCAACAGAACAGACAATGCATGTTTCCACATCTTCATCCTCTGGTTCATTAGTACAGACAGTGTCATCAACCCTCACTGAATTAGACCCTGAGTGGTGGCCTGGGCGCTAGTCTATCGGATGAGACGATAAACCAAGTTCCCATGTGTTACACATCACTACTTAGCGCACGTAAAAGAACCCATGGCAACAAGGGGGTTGACCCTGGCAAAATTCTGTAGAAAAAGCCACTCTGATAGGGAAACAAATACAGTTGCATGCAGGAAAAAAAAAGAAAAAAAAAAGGTAGGCGCTGCACATGTGGTAACGCGCTCTCCCCAGGGAGAGAGAGCAGCCCGAATTTCACGGAGAAATCTGCTGTGACATAAAGTGGTACAAAATACAAAATGCCATGGTCAAAGTAATGTAATACAAAAAAACACAGATGAAAAAAAAAAAGAAAAAAAGAAGGAAAAAAAGAGGAGAATCAACCCGAAAAAATGGCGCTAAAATTGTAGACTGGGGAGGGAAAAAAAACCTGACCCCTCACACTGATCAAGCAGAACTTTACCCCGCTATTGCATATTTCCCAAAACTATTCACAGACACAGGCGGAAAAGAAAGCGCAGAAAATATCATCAACCTCCCCCACCCCCACAAAAGACAAAAACAAAAGCAAAAGAAGGAAACTAAAGCAAAAGCGGTCATCAGGCAGACAGACAACAAAAAACAACAACAGAAATCTTCAAAGAAGTCATTTAAAATCTACTTGCAGCAAAACAGGGCAGACACAACTTCATCAGCATCATACAACAATACACGATAAATTACAGCAATTAGCAAATACGTGGCATACCCCTTTTTAAAAAAAAAAAAAATAAAAACAAAACAAAAACCACCCACATCAAATCTTTCCACACACCCTCTCAAAACAAAGCAAGGTTTATCGTGTGTGGGGGTATGGGTGGTGTGTGCGTGCGTGCGTGCATGCGCGCGCATGTGCACTTCTCTGTGTGAGTGTGTGTTTATGTGTGAAGCGAAGGTGAACATGCATGTTACAAGTGTGCACATGAAACAAAACAGACATGAGGAAGTGAGGATAACTCCATATCCACAAACAAATGACTAATGCTGGTGTATGTCCGAACACATCGTCATCTCTCTCAATATCGATGACATGGAAACTGTTATGGGTGATGTCATCAGCCTTATGAAGACTGCTGCAATTCATGACATCAAACACATAACGACAAGATAACAAAAGTATGGACATCCATAATGACAAGATAACAAAAGTATTGAAATCCACAAGGACAAGGTAAAGTATTGGTATCTGTACATGCACAGAGTAATGTTAATCAAGATGACAAAGAATTGGTACAGACAGATCTGTACACTCACACACACATACAGAGGACAAGCCTCTACTCAGCTGTACTCTCCTAGCCACTTGTCTGTGTGTAGGCCTGCATGCAGTACACTGTCTCCATCGCTCAGATACAGACATCACCAGCATGCATAAACAAGTGTATTATAAAATAAATACACTGTGTACAATAACTTCATTAATATACACACATATATATATATATATACACACACGTCAACATTCTCTCTTTCTGTGTCATATATATTACAAGTATACATACACACACACATCCACACGCACGTTCGAAGCGTGGACTCGGTCATACCACCATTAATTATAAAAAGTTAAGCCAAGGCCAAGGAAAAAGCAGATCTCTCTCTCTCTCTGTATCTGTCTCCAGGGTGGGTGGCCATGTGTGCTGCACTATGCACTATGCACTATGCACTATGCACTGCACTGCACACAGCTGACCACACACCATCCTCTGACAGGGAAAATCAGTCATAGGCGGCTTCCCTCACACATCATCATCACACTGCTACCCACCCCTTTCCCCATGTGCGCACACACACACACACACACACACACACACACACACAATGTGGCACACACACACATACACACACAAACAAACATGTGGCATGTGCACACACACACACACACACACACACACACACACACACACACACACACACACACACCTCTCTCTCTCTCTCTCCAACACACATTCCCTAGCCTTATGAAAGGAAAACCTTCACAGCTAAGTTTAACAAACAGCAGCAAATTATTCAGAAAGATGGATGTGTGTGTGTGTGTGTGTGTGTGTGTGTGTGTGTGTGTGTGTGGTGTGTGTGTGTGTTGTTTGTTGTGTGTGTGTGTGTTTGAGTGTGTGTGTGTGTGTGAGTGTGTTGTGTGTGTGTGTGATGTGTGTGTGTGTGTGTGTGTGTGTGTGTGTGTGTGTGTGTGTGTGTGTGTGTGTGTGTGTCGCGTGCGTACAGATACACTTGCAAGCACAAAAGTGCACACACACACATGCAAGACTTGCACCCACACCCATGTGAACACACACACACACAATTCGCTGGTAGAGGACTTGCAGCCTACACCTGTCCATCTTGCTGTATGATCATCTATTGTAAATCTGCAGACATACACACAGACAGACACACCCAGCTCACAGCAGTCTGTTCCCAAGGCAAGAGGCAGTCTGCCTGTAGGATAGCTTCAGAAGTCTGCCTGCTTAGGATCAGATGTACACCTAGTTCCCGGTTCAGAAATCCTCCTGTTCCAAATTCAAAAGTCCACCTGTAGCAGGCAGAGGGACTCCTGCATACATGCAGGGCTGTAGGGCTCCAGGGTTCTCTCTACATGCAGGGCTCTAGGGCTCCACATGCAGGGTTCACTCTACATGCAGGGCTCCACGTAGTTGCTGGGGAAGAGGCCGTTGACGCCGTCCATCACGCCTTCCCACCAGCCGTCGTCGTTCTTGCGGATGACGTAGATGACGGAGTTCTCTGAGAAGGAAAGCTCGTCGTCCTTGTCTGCCTCATAGTCGTAGATGGCCACCACTGCAACACACACACCGCAACAACAGACTACTGTCACACAGAGCAACAACAGCAACATACACCACACGTCACTTCTTTCCGCTTTTTGTGTCTGAGCTACAGTCTCAAGGTTCATGTACATGCATGCATTAGATTGGATTGTGTGTTGATTAGGTTGAATGAATGCAAGCGCTTTAATTTGTTTTTTTACAAGATATAGCGCTATGTAAATTCCATGTATTATTATTATTATTATTATTATTATTATTACTATTATAATTCACTAGGTAAGGTAAAGGTAAAGGTGTCCCATCACCTGTGTGGTTGTAGGGTAGCGAGGTGTCAGAGACCTCAGCTTATCCAGGGGCCAGCATATTGAGGGCGGCGCCCATCTCCTCTCCCTCGCTGATTTACCTTCCCTGACCCTAAAGAGGGCAGGTACCCATTGACAGCTGGCTGAACTGGGAGATTGTACTGAAGCCCAGGCGAGCAAACGGTCACCCATCCAACTGGTAACCACGCTCAAAACTGCTTAACCTGGCTGGGGGAAAGCGAGCACTCTGACCACTGAGCTATCCAGTCAGCAAAATCTGACTGTCAAGAAAAGACTGTGACACATAATTCATGAGATGTTACATAAAACATGACAAACTAGTCCAGACAGACAAAGAGAAAGGCCCACCTTTCTCTATAAAGGTAAAAACAGCACTAACAAAGTAGAGAGCTCCCACCTTTCTCAATGTAAGTAAAATCACAAACAACTGATTCTCACCTTTCTCAATGTAGGTAAAATCACAAATTACTAGTCCCATCTTTCTCAATGCAGGTAAAAACACCAAAAAACTCACTCTCACCTTTCTCAATGCAGGTAAAAACACCAAAAATGGACTCTCACCTTTCTCAATGTAGGAAAAAAACAAAAACTCTCCACCTTTTTCGATGCAGGAAAAAACACCAAATACCTAATCCCCACCTTTCTCGATGTAGGAAAAAAAAAAAAAACCCTCACTCTCACCTTTCTCAATGCAGGTAAAAACACCCAAAACTTGACTCTCACCTTTCTCAATGTAAGGGAAAAAAATTACTCTCACCTTTCTCGATGTAAGAAAAAAAAAAAAAAACTTTCACCTTTCTCAAAGCAGGTAAAATCACACCCAAACCTCCTCTCACCTTTCTCGATGTAGGTGGCGGGCATGAACTCGTCAGGCTGCAGGAAGCCGGGCCCCGTGGCGGCGTAGGGATCCTCAGGGGGAGCGGCAGGAGGGTTCAAGTCCTCCTCCCCCCCGCGGTCGCTGAACTCAGGGGGAGGCAGGGGAGCCGACTGCGGGTAGTCAAAGGCCATGCCACTGTCGGGGGGAGGGGGCAGGGGTGGGGAGGCTGGGGGACAGAGACAAGAGATGGTGGTGATTTACAAGTCTTTGTGTGGGGGGGGGGGGGGGGGGGTGTATGTGTGTGTGTGTGTGTGTGGGGGGGGGGGGGTGTGGTGTGTTGTTGTGTGTGTATATGTGTGTGTGTGTGTGTGTGTGTGGTGTGTGTGTGTGTGTGGTGTGTTGCCTGCCTGCCTGCTGCATGTGTGTG
>CM060343.1:32400232-32412732 GCA_030674155.1 Stramonita haemastoma
TGTGTAGAACAGATAAAGAAGATGAATTACACTTTGTGCTATGTTGTCCAGCCTATCAAGACATTAGAGAAAGATATATACTGCCAAAATATTATCAAGAGCCTTGTCTTTTCAAACTAAGTTTACTAATGGCATCTGCTAGACATAAAGTGTTACGGAATTTGTCTCTTTTTTTATTTAAAGCGTTTAGATTAAGAGAAATTGCTATGTCATAGTCATTCTGTTTTGTTACTTAATATAAAGGCAAAATTGATGTGTTTATTTCTTCTTTTTTATGTACAGTTTTCATGATATATGTTTTGTTCACTATCCCCTTCATGAGGGGCCATGGCCTAATGAATAAACTTTCCTGAATCCGAATCTCTCTCATACACACACACACACACACACACACACAACACACACACACACACACACACACACACACAGTGATAATCTTTACAAAACAAGCTTATTATATTCAGGTAGTGATTTATGGAACAAGCTCCCAAAACATTTAAAATGTATTAAAAACAAAACTCAGTTCAAGAATCAGTTGAAAAATCACTGAATGCGCGTATGCAAAAATATTTAAGAACTAATCATGAATCCAATCAGCCATGTTCAAATGAAATGTATGGTACTCTCTGCTCCCCCTACCAATATTTCAGTATGATTTACTGTGACTGGAACATTTACACTTTGCTTGCTATGTACGAATGTGGAAGAGGGGAGAGGAGGAGAAAGATTTTTTTACGTTAACCTAATGCTACTGGTGATATTGTAACTGATATTATTTGTTTGTTTGACACTCTATGGTTTTTTAAACTTTAAATGTGTGTATGCGCGTACGTGCATATGTGCTCGTGTGGGCGAGTGCGTGCGCAAGCACATGTGTGTGTGTGTGTGTGTGTGTGTGTGTGTGTGTGTCGGGTGTCTGTGTGTCTGTGTGTCTGTGTGTGTGTATGTGTGTGTGACTTTAGAGTATATTTTTTCTTATTTGTTTTTGTTGTTTGCTTGTTTTTATCCTTGGTTATATTTCATTTGTACAGCTGTTGAAATCAATGTCAGCATTCAGAGGGTTTCAGAAACACAGCCACACCTAACATACAGCCCTGAAGTCAGAATGCAGCTACCAGCACCTGTGTCATGTATGTACCAGGGGCCAAAAATGGTCACACACCCAAAATCTCTCCATGGTCTACCTCGGACCTCTAGCTAAATAACCCACAACAAAAAACCCAACCCAACAAACAATAAAAACCCAGAACAAAACCCAAACCTTCCGGCACTGTCCATGATTACATTAACAGATCAAAGAGAATGTTGAGAAAAACAAAAATCATGTTAATTATAAATCAGAAATTAGAAAGAAAGAAATCGAAGTTAGATGGTCAGTCAGAAGAAAATGCCTGTCACTGCTTTTAAAAAAAAAAGAAAAAAAAAAAGCACAAAAAAGAAAAAAAAATGCCATTAAAACTGTGAAATTTACCAAATGGGTTAATGAGTACTGATCATCACTTGGGCAATATATTGAAGGCATCTTTTTACAGCTGAGATAAAACTAACTGTGATAAATACAGCTTTGACAAAGCTATCGTGATAAATACAGCGTTGATAAAGCTGACGCATGTTAATAACACAGTTCAGATAAAGCTAACTTTAATTAAACCCCAGCTTATATAAAGCTAATTTTCATTAACGCAGCTTAGATAAAGTTAACTCTCAGATTGATTTAAGCTGCATGGTCAAGTGGATTGCACAGCTCGCACAGAGCGAAAAGAAGGGAGAAGTGCAGTCCTTTGTATTTTAAATGATTAGGCACAGGCAGGTCTCGCAATGCTACAGCACTACAGCATGATTCATAATAACACAGTATTAGATAATAGTCATAACTCATGGTTTGATTCATGATAACATAGTATTAGATAAACAGTCATAACTCATGATTTGATTCATAAGAACACACTATTAGATAAACAGTCATAACTCATGATTTTTCAATCATGCATGAATTGAAAAATATGGCATAAACCTGAATAATAGATTAATGTTTTGACATCATCCCCCCCCCTCCTCTCTCTCTCTCTCTCTCTCTCTCTCTCTCTCTCTCTCCCTCTTCTCTTCCCCACTCTTTCTCTATTTACCCATTCACACACAGCACGCACGCACGCACGCACGCACACACACACAACACACATTACATTTTCACACCCTGAAAAAAAAAAAAAAACTAAAAAAAATCACACACTACACAAGCCTCCAAATATTTACATAATATTGGTCTCTCTCCTGATCTACTTGCCCAACTCCCCTACCCCCCCCCCCCCCCCCCAGTCCCCCTTTCCCTTCCTGTCTTCCTACCCCCCCCCTCCCCTCCCTGTTCATAACCAAAGAAACAGAAATTCACGGTCAGAAAAAGGGTGCTGCTAAGGAAATGCCTTCAGTGCACTGGTCAAAGAACAGACTGTGAGAAACACACAATACAATACAATACACCACTGACAATTTTACTGCTGGTTTTTGATGACACAGACAAGATACAGAGACACAGAGAGAGAGAGAGAGAGAGAGAGAGAGAGAGAGGAGAGAGAGAGAGAGAGAAGAGAGAGAGAGAGAGAGAGAGAGAGAGAAAGAAGAGGAGAAGAGAGAGAGAGAGAGAGAGAGAGAGAGAGAGAGAGAGAGAGAGAGAGAGAGAGAGAAGACGAGACAGACAGACAGACAGACAGACAGACAGACAGACAGACAGACAGACAGACAGACAGACAGACAGAGACAGACAGAAACAACAGGCAGACTGACAGATACAGAGACAGAATAAATAGTTTGAAAAAACAAAAACAACCCACCCCACAACAAAAGGTCCAACAGACAGAGCAAAACTCCCCACATCACTCTAAAAACTCAAGACACTACGGCAAGCGGAAAACATTTCAAATCACATCAGTCAACCCACATAACAGAACAGCCATGAACAAAGTCCTTAACCCACACACTGACAGGATAGCCTAGTGGTCAGAACATTGCGCTCACAATCTGACGACTTGGATTCTATTCCCATTCAAGGGGATTTTTCCCATGGAGTTAACATCAGTGCTGACTCCACTCTGAGACAATAAATCAAGGCCCCGTGTGCAAATGCACGCAGAACATCTTGCGTACACGTTAAAACTGTTACGCCTTTCGTAAGAGTAGGCCATCATGTGCCAGTGGGGACAGATGACAAGATTTACAAAAATTGCATACACACGGGGAAAGGATGCAAAAAAGCACATGAGTACTTATTTTATTATCCTCCATATAAAAATACAAAAATAATATTTAAAAAATCTCAACTGACCAGCTGTAATCTACCTCCCTTTCCAAAAAAATCCCAAACTCAAATAAATAAAATTCTAAACAAAGGCAAACTGGAAGAGAAAACCGACAAACAAAAATCATATGTAAACAAAACAAACATAGAGAACCATTTACACACACACACCCCCCAAAAAAAGTTTTTTGTTACTGTTTTGTTTTGGATTTTTTTTTAAAATCAGAAAAAAAAACACACGCCAATACCAACCAACCCACCAAACCAAAAACTACCCCCCAAAACCCCCCTCCACACACACACACACACACACACACACACAACACACACACACCACACACACACACACACACACACCCAGACTTAACTGCATTATAGATCTCATTACAGATCTCCTTATTCATCAAAATGCCTGCAAAGGTTCTGAACACAAACAAGGTGCAGTGCTATAGAGCACGAGACCCAGTTACCACAGAGTAACAAGAAGAAAAAATGAAGTCAACAAAAAAAAAAAAAAAGAAAGAAAGAAAAATGCAGAGCTCAAGAGCAGACTACTCCAAAGAAACCAGCCCAGAATGGCAAAGGGAAGCAATGCAGTACAAATAAAGGGAGGCAAGCACAGAGACAAAAAACAAAAGAAGGGGGGGAGGGGGGGGGATGATGCCAACCTTCCAACAACAAAGTGTCCCCTGACAGGGGAGGGGGAGGGGGTGGCATATCTGCAACAACAACAACAACAACAACAACGACAATGACAATGACAATGACAACACCACAACACTGTAAGCCTGTGTGGCCAGAGGAGAGTGGGTATTTCACACATGTAATATGTATGTATACTATGTACACACGTGCACACACACCACACACACATATACACTATGCACACACACACACACACACACACACACACACACACACACACACACACACACACACACACACACCAGCGCACACTCACATCATTCCAATGCAACTGATACATTGTAAGAATTGACGCAGACAATGGACTTTCTATATATATACACACACATGGCACAAACATCGTATTTTCCACAGAAACACCATGAAAACATAGCAGGGAAGAAAAAAGTGTACTGAAAGTTAAATACATACATACATATACAAAGACAACGTCAGCAAAACACATCACACCATCAGAGTCTTCAATAAGCCTTGCCATGACAACAAAACAAGGAAGAAATGCAATACGACTCAAATACACTCATAGTTACACGCATACAAACGCATCAAAATATACCACCACATACAAAAACATCAGCAAAACAGCGCACAATCACAATATTCAGTAAGCCTTGCTGTTGCACAACTGAAAAGAAAAAGGGAAAAATGCATATCAACATGAACATACTCGCATAGTTACGCACACACACACACGCACACACACTGTACAGCAACAACAACAAAACTGGCATGGCACAAAGCACATCCACATCACAACAAACCCACATCATCTCTGTATCTCCCCTGTATGGCAGAGATGAAAACTGAACTCACACAGGAGAGAAAAAAAGCACATCATGCACACTTCACTTCACTGCACAGACTGAAAGCAGTGGTCTCAAAGTCATGCTCAGGTTTTTCATGGCTTTAACTCTCAGAGGACAGCCATCTCTCTGCTGCTTGTACACGTTAAAGCACCCAGGAACACAACAGTCCATGCCAGCCGCCAACAGAATAAAAAGTCATCAAACAGAGCAAAAAGACACGGGGGCAGAATTTTCAGGCATTTATTTTACATTAAAAAATTCTCTCTTTTTTTTTTTTTTTTAAACAGGCATTTATTTTACTAAAAGGTTGGGGAGAGTGGGGGGGGGGGCTGAATAGAAAATATATTCCATTTTCCACTTACCCCCCCCCCCCCCCCACCCCCATCCACCAGACCTTGAGTTGGTTTGGGTGCTAGTCTTTCAGATGAGACGATAAACCAAGGCCCCAAAAGCAACACACACATTCAGCGCAAGTTAAAGGAACCCACAGGACAAGAGGGCAGTCTCTGGCACAACTCTACACAAAGAGCGACTCTTGTAGGGAAACACACACACACACACAACACACACACACTGCTTTTTTACAAAAAAATTTAAAGCAGTGAAGTGTTCTCTGTAAAGAGAGCAGCCCAAATTTCACACAGAAAAATCTGCTGCCACTGAAGTGGTATATAATACAAAACAACGCCATACAACATATCACAATACAATACAGAACAAAACCATACACAACATGATAGTACAACACAGTAACAACAACAACAAAACCACACCAGCCAGACTTAACGGTAAAAATTTTTTTTTTTAAAAGCCTGAAAATTCTGCCCCTTCAATCAAAAGCCACAAAAATAAGCGCTAGCTACTTTCCAACAAAAGTCGACAACTGCAAAATCAAACAACAACAACAACAACAACACAACAACAGTGACACTGCAACACTGCAACAGCCAAAACAGTCAGTTGGTTTCATGACGCGGTCTGGAGGCCAGGAAGGAAGGAAGGGAAGAAGGAAGGAAGTAAAAACAGCCTGTACACAGCAGACACACACACACACAGACAGACAGACAGACAGACACAGAAGACGAACAGCACTGTGTGTGACTGACTGACTCCCTGCCTGCCTGCCTGACAAAGCAGACAGGACCACTGCCTTACTACACAGCCATTTTTTTTTATGTTATTGCTGGTCTTTTTGTTTTGGTTTAGTTTCTTGTTGTTTTTTCTTATTCTGCCTCATTTTCTGATGTTCCTATCCTGCTACTGCTCCCACACCACTCAACCTGATCTCTCCACCCTCCTCTAGCTGAGACATCCCCCCTCCCCCACCCCAGTTCTTTGGCAAGAGCTCTGAGGTTCACCAATGGTCAGATTTGTGCATATATGTATATTTGTGCATTTATATATGCATATATGTATGTATATGAGTGCAAGCGCTTTGATTTGTTTTTGCAAGATATAGCGCTATATAAATTCCATTTGTGTTTATTATTAACCAACTTTTTCCCCTGCCGCATACAGTTGGGAACTGTACCTACCAATTTCACCCCACAGCAGTCAGTTTTCCCCCCTTTCAGCTCCTCTCCATGGCTCATTATTCCATCCCAGGCCAGATGGTGCTGATATATAGCAGGAACTGACCACACAATCGAGCTTCATCCGTTTTTTTTGACTTTGAGAGTGTTGCTCAAATGATGTGACCAACACTGCAGGTGTCTGTATCTCTCAGGCCTGGATAATGCTGGGATAATTATATTGTAATAGTAAGCGTAGAGTACAAAGCCCTGTCATGAAGTCTCAAAGCAGATGCACTTCCATGGCAGCATTGTTACATCTTCCTCATTATCATCACTGATTATCGATTTCAAATACTTATTTATCTCAGAGAAATCCAGGTGGGTTACCAAGTTAAAAAAAAAGACAATTGTCTGTGATTCTGTAGCTCACAAGAGATAAGGAAGAAAACCCCCCTCCCCTCCAAAAACAACTCCCCAGATTCTGCAGCTCACAATGAGGCAGCACCCCCCCCCCCCCCCCCCCCCCCCCCTCTCCCCTCAGATATTTTCCATCTTCCTCCTCTGCTTCACGTTCTTCACGTTGCTTGTGTGGACACAGCAGGCAGGCAGTAATAGCAGGGAGCCTGTCAGCCAACACAACAACAAACACCACCACAACACAACAACACAACAATACAACAACAAACAACACCACAACGCAACAACATGACAACACAACAACATGACAACACAACAACAACAGCACGTCTCACCCATGTACTGGCCCCGAAGGCCGCTCTGGTAATGAAAAGCGGAACATTGCTGAGGAGAGAGAAAAACATCAACATTGTTCTGTTACTGGGGGTTATTTTATTCTTTCTTTTTTTTCTTCCTTTTGTTCCGACTTCAGACTAAAAACAATGAAGCAGACATTGCTCTTGGGTGAACGCTTTGCTGCACAACCTGAAAGACCAACATCATTGTTACTTATTTTTTTCTCAGTTTTTCTTCCCTTTGTTCCAGACTAAAAACAATGAAGCAGACATTGCTCTTGGGTGAACGCTTTGCTGCACAACCTGAAAGACCAACATCATTGTTACTTTTTTTTTTCTCGGTTTTTCTTCCCTTTGTTCCAGACTAAAAACAATGAAGCAGACATTGCTCTTGGGTGAACGCTTTCTTCTCAGCACAACCTGGAAGATCAACATCACTCTGTTATTGTTTTTGTTTTTTTTTCTTCCCTTTGTTCCGACTTAAGACTAAAAACAACGAAGCAGACATTGCTGTTGCGTTAATGCTTTCTTCTCCCCATACACAACCTGAAATAAAATAATATATATAAATATATAACAGAATAAATAAATATACATAAATATAAATAAAAGGTGGCAGACAGGAAGGGAGGTAACTTTTTGTCCAAATGAAGACAGACGGATCTTTCCAGAAATTTCCATCGCTTGTTGTCACATCATCAACATCAAAGCACCTAGCAAAACTCCATTCATTCCAAGACATCAAACATACATGATTCAATCTCGTTCTCTGCAACAACATCACTTATATTCCTGCAAAAATGTACTCCTGTCATGAACAGAACACAACATCCACCACCCCTCTTCTTGGTATGTGTGCTCTGTTGGATTGAATAATAAAATAAAATAAAATAATTGCCCCTCCTCCAAGTCTCCTGCAGCCAATACACGCATGTATATAAAATATATATCACATGTATGCATTACTCAGGATGGACACTCTTCTCTCATTCACTCTTGATGCCTGTGGAAGAGAAAAGCAGGGGACAGGGACACACAGCTTCATTCACTCTTCAAGCTAAACAGAGTCACAATTTGCACAAATCAGATGCTTACAACCTTCAATGCTGCTGTGACTTTTCACGACAGCGTTAAGTGCACGCATGTGCACACACACACATACACACACACACATGCACGCACACACACGCACGCACACACAAACACATGCACGCACGCACGCACGCACACACCGCACACACACACACACACACACACGAAGCACATTCACCTACAAAAACACACACACACAAGTTTGCAAACTCATGCAATCTCACAAACATGCACTTCACTCACTCGAACCCCTCACTCAGCTACATAAAAATCAACCTACATGAATCAAACTCCCCCCATCACGATACACCATAACCCAACAATATTGTACGCTAATGACAAGTGCTTCCGAGCCCACGTGCAAGGGAATCACTGACAAAATGAGAAACAAGGGGACACAACAAACAAACCAACGCCCATCCAATTCTGTTGTCAAACTACTTGATGTATATCATCAATTTTTTAATTTATTCTACATTTATAAAAACTATATAATTTCACTAGGGCTATAAATAATATACATCAATGACTGACTTCACCGAGAGAGCATTATCATCGTCAGACCATCACAGAATTTTAAAGATACACACGCACAATCAATATGGGAAACCACACAGACTGAAAGAGACTGACAGACAAACACACTGAGGCACAACGTAGACAGGGCAACTTCGAAACATGACAGGAAAACAATACAAGACAAAAAAAACTGGCTACATCTGTATGGGAAAAACAACTATAACAAAAAACAACATCGCACAACAAAACATCCATGCTACAAACAAGACAACTTACACCATAACACTGCCCTTCGTCTTCCCCTCCCCCCCCCCGACACAAATAACACCCCAACCACCACAGACACACACAAAACCAAAAAAAAGTGCACTTTACCATGGACTCTTGCCTGTCAGGTGGCAGGAGGGCTGTACCAACACATCACATACACACAACCCCCACCCACACACCACAACCCTACCCTCGACACACCCCCCCCCAACACCACACACAAACAAAACCCAAACAAAACAAAGTGTTGCACATTACCATGACTCTTGCCCAGTGAGGGTGGCAGGAGGGCTGCACCACGTGCATGTGGAGCGCGAGCCGCTGATCTCCCTGGCCCAATCCCACCAGGTGCATCATGGATTGCCGCCCCATCATCATCATCGCGTCTCCCGCCCATGTGACTGCCCGCTTCCCATCATGCCCTGGGCAAGCCGCACCTGACCATCTGCACGTTGGGGCTGGGCATAGGGGCCCTGGATCCTGACCGGGTGTTGCTGTTGCCTGGATACAGGGTCACACAGGGTCTTAGGTGTTAAGTGAGGGGGTGTGGGAGTGTGGGGGGTGGGGCATAGGGCCTGGATCCTGACCGGGTGTGCTGTTGCACTGGGGATTCATTAGCGGTCGTTAGGTTAGGTGAGGGTGGTGTGGGGGGGAGTAGGAGTGTGGGGGTGAAGGGGGGAGGGACGTCATCATTTTGGACTGAAAAGTGAGGCTTCCTTTCTTCATTCCCTACCCCAAAAAATAATATAATAATATCTAGCAAATCAGTTACAGGCTTAAAGAAAAGAAAAAGTTGTTGATTCAGACCCAATTTGCTGTGACTTCAACTTAGAGCAATCTAGGGGTTTTTTTGTTTCTTTGTTGTGTTGCTTTTTAAATCCAACAGAGAAAAATTTGAACTGTAGTATTAATGATAAGCAATCTAGTCTAACATCATGTATTCTGTCAACCACATTGCAGATGAAGTTTCTTTTTTTCTTCTCTGAACTCGAGCTCTCAGGTTCACCAATGAGAGACATTGCCTATGCTACTGTTTCCCCACTGTGAGGTGGCTGCATTCCAACACCGGGAATTCCTGAGTCACAAACCCATTCCTTCTTTGTATATTTTATTTTATTTTTTTATACCACTCTATGTCACAGCAGATTCTCTGTGTGAAATTCGGGCTGCTCTGTCCGGGAGAGCGCGTCGCCACAAGTGCAGCGCCTACCCTTTTTTTTTTCCTCAGGATGGTGTCTAGACACGACACCTGTGTGCATGCTAGATATATATTTTGAGTTGAGGGCTAGATTTTCCCTTTGTGCATGCTGTCAGTGGGTCAAATCTTTTTTGACTGAGCAAAAGTTTTCAGTGGACAGAACATTGGCTTTGCTAAGCGGGGAGGCATTCTTGTCTTTTTCCTTGGATTCAGTTTCAGTTTTTCTGTGGGGATTTTTTGGGTTTTTTAAATTATTATTGTCCATCTGTTTTGCTGATTCACTCGACAGTAACAACCAGCTCAGTTCCCACATAATGACACATGTTCACGGGCATCTTAATTATCCACAGCACACGAGTTTGGAAGGGGGGAATTTTCCCGTTTCTCAACTAAAACTCTGAGGTTCACTATGCTGAAATTTGTGTGTAAGCGACTGTTTTTTCCCTGCAGACTTCAGGCATGGTGTCTCAACATGCCATCTGTAAGCACGCTTTTTTCTTTAGAATTTTGTCATTTGTTCCTACCAGCATGAGATTCCAAAAGGCAGAATGCGTTTTTAGCATGTGCACAAATGTTCTGCCTGTTTCGCACACAGGGCCTTGGTTTATAGTCTCATCTTAAGGACTTTGATTTTCAGTTTGATTTTCTTGTTCTTGTCAAACTGGGAAGAAAGAGCGAGGATATGAAATTGAACCCAGAACCTCACGGTTTACTAGTTAGGCAGGTGAACGTCTTCACTGTCCTGCCACCTTTGATCCTTCTCTCTCTCTCTGTCTCTCTCTGTCTCTCTCTCTGCCCCTCTCCTTTTTAAAACAGCATCCCCTGAGTGACAACACAGGGACTTACAAGCACTTCTTTTACCATATGTTTGGAACTAACAGTAGCGTTTCATGTCACAGGACTTACAAGCACTTCTTTCCATATGTTTGGAACTAACAGTAGCGTTCATGTCACATACACCTCAAACAGTCACTGGACAATTAGGATGCCTGTGTGGGTTCATGTTAGTAGTGCTTGTTCACCAACAATATTCCAGGACAAATTTAGTAACCCTGAGAAAAAAAAGCGATAAGAAAATCCCCACACCACAAAAATTAGAAAGTGCATGTAAAAAAAAACCAACCTTCAACCACAGTGCAGAAATATCCAAAAGAAAAAAAAAGAACATATCCTTATTAACTCTAAAGATACTAGGAAATTCACGAGGTGTACTGTTCATATTCCCTCCATACAAAAAAGCCACACAATTGTCAAATATTAGATTTTCAAAACAAATCACATTACAGAGCAAAAGAAAGGACGCTAAATATCTTGCTGCATATCACAGAAATAACATGCATGCAGGCATGCACCCACATGAACACACATACGCTCTCGCTCTCACACACACACACACACACACACACACACACACACACACACACACACACACAACAACACACACTCTCTCTCTCTCTCTCTCTCTCTCTCTCTCTCTCTCTCTCCTCTCTCTCTCTCTCTTCTCTCTCTTCCCTCACGCATGCATCACGCACACACCACACACACACACACACACCCAACACACACCCACCCACACCCACACCACATACCAGGAGAGCTCTGTCCAGGACTAGGAGCGGCGGCGGGAGTGGTCTGCCCTGCTGGGGGACGTTGGGGGCCACAGGGGGGGGGATGGAGCGGTAGTGGCCTCCCCTGATGCGCGGCCCAGCGTGCCCCCCCCTCCCCCCCGCCCCCCTGGTTGCCCTGGCGATACTGGGGGGGTGTGGGGGGGCGGGTGGTGGGGGCCTGGCTGCCAGAGCTGTTGCTGCTGACAGAGGGACTGCGGCCTGCACGAGGTGTGGTGCTCTGCGACTGGGGCTGGGGGAACATGACATGGAGGTTTGATTATATATACATGTATATATATAGGTGTGGTGCTCTGCGACTGGGGCTGGGGGAACATAACATGGAGGCTTTATTATGTATATATATATATAGGTGTGGTGCTCTGCGACTGGGGCTGGGGGAACATGACATGGAGGCTTTATTATGTATGTATATATAGGTGTGGTGCTCTGCGACTGGGGCTGGGGGAACATGGCATGGAGGTTTGATTATGTATGTATATATAGGTGTGGTGCTCTGCGACTGGGGCTGGGGGAACATGACATGGAGGTTTGATTATATATACATGTATATATATATAGGTGTGGTGCTCTGCGACTGGGGCTGGGGGAACATGACATGGAGGTTTGATTATATATGTAGGGGAGTTGTATATTTATATTATATAGGTGTGGTGCTCTGCGACTGGGGCTGGGGGAACATGACACACATGGCAGTTTGATTATGTATGTATTATATATATAGGGG
>CM060343.1:32417732-32425232 GCA_030674155.1 Stramonita haemastoma
AGTTAACAACAACATGGGGAATAATGATTTAAATAAATCCCACAATTACTGTCATTGGCCTGAACAGCAACAACGATAATACTGAATATAGCTGATTATAGGATAATAATATAATAATAATAAAATGGAGGCTTGTATAGCGTGAATTCCAAAAAAACATGCGCTCACCGCGCTGTACAATCAAATCAATTTAAGTAGGTTACATATTCATGAACGTGAAAAATTTGACTAGCACAAAAAAATATGGAAAAATGCATGCACATACAATACACAGCATGCATACACACTCACACACACACACACACACACACACACACACACACACAGAGGATATAATATTATCATATGATAAACCACACAATTTCAGAATTTGCCTAAGTTAACAACAACAAAAAGTATAATGATTTAAATAAATCACACAATTACTGAATTAGCCTGAAAGGCAACAATGGGGTATACTATAAAAAAAAAGAAACCCGCACAGTTATTCAGTTATCGTATAATATTAATAACCCCAACCTCTGCAACAATAACAGTCAACAACACACAAATAACCCAGACGTCAGCAACAACAGTCAACATGAGGTAATATTTATAGTAATAATTTTAAACCACGCAATCAACCCATGTAATTGTAAGCCAAATTATCATGATACAATATCTATATGATTTTTTTTTCTTGATAATCTGACATCACATCATAAGTTCATACATCTTATATCACGGCTTGACAATATTTCAGTGTAAGCCTATGTTAAAAACATAAAAATATACAGTACCACTACCAACCACAGCAGTTACAAATAATTTTTAACTATTTTTAATTTTATCATATTACCTTTAACTTGTTGAACCTCCAAATTTGGGGGGTTAACTTTAAGAATTTGAAAGCAAAATGATAATGGAGTTCATGATCAACTAATCAAGATAAAGACATGTGTAGTCCTATAACCTTATGATTGATGTTGGGGTCTATCAAACTCAAAGTATCACTAGCCGACTAGGCCTATCAGCATCAATATGACTGATTGCCAGTACCACAGTGTAGGGTGTGTACCAGACTAGTCTGTAGACGTAGTCATGTTAACTTGATATTGATTATAATGCCATCATCGATCAATTATAATTCAGACTAACCAATAGTGCCAATGATGACTGGGTTTTCTCTCACAATGCCAGTGCTAAATACTGACTTAGGCAAGAAGGCCTAAACAATCTCAAGCCAATTTTCCTGTCTGCATCTTAAAAAATGACATCAGATCTGGCATTCTGCTGGCATTGGCGATCGTTTGCAATGGCACACACGAGCAACACTATCGGACTTAGAAAAATGGAAAATCGTGCATTTGACGAAATGTTGTGGGCAAAACTCAAGCACATCTGATGCCACTCCCATGATATCTTATGTTCTGGGAAGCAAAAACTGCCTGCCAAACTGTGTACTACTTGTAAGCAAACCATCATCATCATCATGACTTCCGCATTGCATTCAGGCTTCGATTTCTCTCATCTGCCACGTCTGGACTTACCTGCAAGTAGTTTGACTCGCAGTACTTTGCAACACGTTCGAGGTTTGCATAATTTTCCTGGAGGCTTTTCCTCCCTTCCGGAATTTCATTGTCTATCAGGGCCAGCAGGCTCTGAAAATCTGTCGCCGCCATTTTGATCCAGTACGGGAGCCGACGACAGCGATCGGCAAACTTCGTTCATTTCCGCCGAAATAATTCTGTCTGGTCGCTCTCAACAGATGCTAATTAGCCTAAAGCCAACCTATGGTAAACCTTGCTTCCCGAAGCTGGGACTTCTTTCTGATGATGAAAGAAAAAAATATATTAACGTTTTATCAAGTCTGCAAACAAAACACACACTCAAGCACAAAAAACCAACGAGATGACAGAATTAAAACATTAATGTTCCTTTAAAAAGCACTTCTTCAGAATTTGTAACCCCTAATTACAGTAACTGTAGTGCTTTATAACAGATTACTGGAATTAAAACTGGCAGGTGCAAAAGACCTTTTTACAAAATCGATTTTTTTTAAAAATAAGAATCACTGCATAACTACTTACATATTTAGCTTGTGCACTGACACAAGTTTTTCCCTCTGAAGTTAAAACAGGTGTTTTGATTTTAATTTTCCAAGGGCAAAGAGCTCTATTATGTGAATATACAATCATGTGATATGCATGACAAGGGTATTTATTATGTGCGAAAGCAGGAAAAAAGTTCCATAAGTCAATGGCTGTTTCCAGGAGTGAAACAAATAAAATTTATTACAGTGTGTGTGTGTGTGTGTGTGTGTGTGTGTGTGTGTGTGTGTGTGTGTGTGTGTGTGTGTGTGTGTGTGTGTGTGTGTGTGCATTTCTGAATAAACTGTTACCTTTAAGTAAAAACCATACAGGCCATAGAATGAGAACTTTACTTATCTGTTTAAAATGCATGAGTAAATTCAAACAAATGTAAACTGAAACAGAGCACTATATATTCATATGATGATAGCCTGTTTTATTAAAGAATAACTGCCTTCCATATATTTTTTTATCTATTCTTTTATATCAAGGATAATGGAATAAGGACTCATGTGCTTTTTTTCATCCAGTCCCCGTGTGTTTGCAATTTTGTAAATATCTATTCCCACCAGCACACAATGGCCTACTCTTGCGAAAAGCAGAGCAGGATTTGTTCTGAGTGCATTCGCACACGGGGCCTCTGTTTAGTCTCATCTGAAAGACTTTGGGGGAGAGGGGAGTCAGCACTGATGTTAACTCCAGGGGAAAAATCCCCTCCAACGGGAATCAAACATGGGTCGTCAAATTGCGAGTGCAATGTTCTGACCACTAGGCTATCCCATCCCCCATACGTGTATATGTAACGTAAGCAAGGTGGAAACTGATCTAAGCACAACTGCATGATATTCAAGCAGGGTGGCTGGCATCTTCAGTACAGCCTGGCCTTATTGGCCTTAAGGAATAAATTGATTAAGGCATTGTGTGATAAAGGTAAAAAAAAAAAAAAAGTAAAGTGTCCCATAACCTAGGGGGTCGTAGGGGAGCAAAGCATTGGAGACCTCAGCTTCTCTACGGGCCAACATATTAAGGCCGGCGCCCATCTTTCCATCGCTGCTTTACCTTTCCTGACCCTAAAGAGGGCACTGTCATTGTGTCATATACTGGGGATTATTTTCAGGGCAACATGCGTCCATGTGCTCTTGTCTCATGTAGGGCAGCACACTGTGGTCTAAACAGTCCAGCATTTCATGAATGAGCATGTTAATATGTGCACATAATTATGCAGGTTCGCAGAACATCTTGCGCACACGCCAAATCCTGTTCCGCTATTCGTAAGAGTAGGTCATTGTGAGCCAGTGGTAACAGATGACAAGATTTACAAAACTGCACACACACAGGGAGTGCATGCAAAAAAGCACATTCCATTACCCTCAATATAAAATAGATAGATAGATAGATAGATAGATAGATAGATAGATAGATAGATAGATAGATAGATAGATAGATAGATAGATAGATAGATAGATAGATAGATAATAGATATAGATGGATACATAAATAAATAAATAGGTTCTTGGCATCATGAGACTTCATCCCTAATAGTACATGCTATAAATTCTATTAATCTGTGCGCTTGTGTGCTAAGGTTTTGATAAATCTGATGATGCATTACAAAGTGATTTTGTATCACTTTGCATATATATATATACGTTTGAATCCATACCTTGGAGAACTTATTACATTGTGTAAGGAGTGCTGACTGTTCTAAAGAGGACATATCTTGAGCATTTGTGTTTATTTCTGACAGGCGTTTGAATACATCTGAAAGGGTCTGAGATATACAAATATCGTGTATATATATTATATACAATAATACACGGAATTTATATGTGCTATATCTTGCAAAAAACAATCAAAGCGCTTGCATTCGACATATACAACACACAAGCACTTGATGACAAAATAGCAAATTCAAACACACACACACACACACACACACACACACATGCGCGCGCACACACACTTAGAGGTTATACACTATGGCAAGGTGAAGGGAATTTCAGATGTTGAAAGCAGAGACAGATAGGAGATGGAAACAGAGGGCGAAAATCTTAGGTTTGAAATAAGTGTGCTTATATATATATATATATATATATATATATATATATATATATATATATATATATATATATATATATATATATATATATCACTGTCATAAAAAATGTATATGTTGTGACAGAGTGGTGAAGGAAAAGTGCAGGTGACCATTACAACTCCACCACTGCAAGAATGTTTCCAAACATTTGAATAGAAAAGAAAAAAATTGCTTTAGATGTAAAACTTTGGTGACAGTCGTAAGGAAGAAGAAGGTGTGTGTGAGACAAAAAGAAAGTACAGACAAAATGTGTGTATGTATGCATCTGAGATATTGTACAACATTCTACATTTGTAAGCACAGTCATTCATGAACGGAACTATAAACAAAGACATTGATCATGGTTTATTACTTTTGCTATTACCTTTCAGTTTAAACAAAAAATTTCATTAGTTCAGATCATAGCATCAATACATGAACTGAGTATAACAAGCGATAACATGGCACCATGCATGAAACAAGAACAATAACATGGCACCCATGCAGAAACAAGAACAAGCGATAACATGGCACCCATGCAGAAACAAGAACAAGCAATAAAATGTTTTTCAAGTCGCGCTTAAGTTTCCAGATTTATTTCAGCTGCGAGCCGGCTACCCAACCCTAACTCAGCATTTTTTCTTTTGGCTGAAGGGGGAGGTAGGCTTTTCCCAATACTCTGACCAGTAGTGACACAATGACCGACCAACTGACTTTTTTCAATGTTCACACCACTTGAAATATCTCAGGCCACATTGACCTGTCCATTTCAATAGGCTCTTAAATCACAAAGTGGCAAAAAGCTTGATTCCAGCCATGTTGTCCTTACAGCCAGAAAACAAACACCTAAAAAAAATATTGCCAAACATCGGCTTGCAAGTTTGGGGATTCCAGAACAAGTTTAACTGGGTTTTCCTAAGAGTCCTTCAGATGAGACTATAAACCGAGGTCCTGTGTGTGAACACATGCAGAACATCTTGCCCACATGTTAAAACCAGTTCCGCTTTTTGTAAGAGTAGGCCATTGTGTGCAAGTGGGAACAGATGACAATTACTACAAAACTGCATATACACAGGTACTGGATGTAAAAAAAAAGAATATTTATTCCATTATCCTCTACATAAAAGAATAGATAGATAAATAGATGTAAAAAAAAAAAAAAAAAAGTAAAAAGCACACAAGCGCTTATTCCATTATCCTTGAAATAAAAGATTAAATAAATAAATAAAATGAAATTGTGCTAAGGTTTCATTTCATTTCAGGATGTTTACAGCAACCACGAAATGCGTGTACATTTCTCAGAAAAAGTCAGTTGGGTCGTCAAGTGTCGGTGGTGTGTGCTCACCACTTTATAAAGCAATGTCTAAATCTTAAAAATTATATATCTCAGATATGTACAGAAAAAAACAGAAGCAACTCTGGTTACAGGAAACACTTGTTCCTCCAAAGGAACAGGCAACATTTGCTCCACTCATTCAGAACAACTGGATTTGATCATCACTTATAACAGTCATCAAAATGGGTTATAAAAATATATTTCCAGTTGGAATTCCACAACAAGTTTAACTGGGATCAGGGCAGTAACAACAACAACAACAACAATGAAATGTACAAACAGAGCAAGGAAAACACTGATTACACTTGCAATATAAAATAAAAATTAAAAAAACCAAAAAACTTCACCCTACTGATAAATCACTAAATGGGATTTCCAATTCACTCTTTCATTAAAGTCAATTCAATAAAAAAAATAATAAAAAAAAAATTTAAAAAGCCAGCTTCAAATGCAACACATTTAAAAATAAATCATATGATAAAGCTGACATTGACCCTGGAATAACTGGAAATGGGAGAGGGGGGAGGGTGCAGGAGGGGGGGGGGGGACAGCAAACAAAGTGGAAGGCATTTTAAATGCATTTTAAATACTGTGTGCCATGGGAATGGATGCAAAATTTTACAAAACTGAATACACACAGGGACTGGTTGTAAAAAAGCAGCAGCAACAACAACAATGAAATGTACAAACAGAGCAAGGAAAACACTGACAATACTTGCCATCCAAAATAAAAATAAAAAACCAAACAACTTCAGCTACTGGTGAATCACTAAATGGGATTTCCAATTCACTCTTTCATTAAAGTAAGATAAAAAATAAAAAATAAAAAAAAAACAGCTAGCTTCAAATGCAACACATTTTTAAATAAATCATACGATAAAGCTAACACTGACCCTGCAATAATTGAAAATGGGGGAGGGGGTGGGGGGGCAGCAAAGAAAGTGGAAGGCATTTTAAATACATAACTTTAAACAAATCTACCATAAAAAAATATTAAAATCTAAAAATTTCACATAAAGACGATATATTGAAGACCTGATTTCAGCCATGACTTTCAAGTTGTGATCAAGAACTGACACAGGCAACAAGCTACACACCTACACTATCCCTCGTTTGAAGGTGAAAAATGAGGACATTCCTTGAAATGGTTACAGGCAAGTAAACCAGTCACACAACTGCCCAGATAAATCATAAGACATTTCAAGCCTCCAAAAATAAATATTGAAACATCATATGCCCCCAAAAAATCCACTACTAAACATGTAAATTTAAAAACATTGTGTAATTCATTTTTAAAAAGTGCAATGTTTTATTTTGAATATTTTTCAAAATTATAAAGAAAAGGAAAATGGTCTCAGCAATGAACTGCTTCACTCTGTACTCTGCACTTCAAACTGACCACATCCAAAAAAGCCAGAATAAAAGCAACATTGTCCTGAGGTAATTAAGTCCAAGAAAACTGTACCGAATTTTCAATACAAAATAAAGTGAACAATAAAAGTGGTGGTTTTTCTTCTACTTGAAAACTGAAAAATATAAATATAACACACACACACTAAAAAATAAACATATCACACACACACACGCAGACACACACACACACACACCAGACTTACACAGACACATAGACGCGCACACACACACAGACTTACACACACACACACACACACAGGGGACTGGATGTAAAAAAAAAAAAAAAGCGCACGAGTGCTTGTTCCATTATCCTTGATGTAGAAGCACACACACACACACACACACACACACACACACACACACACACACACACACACACACACACACAGGATGTAAAAAAAAAAAAAAAGCACATAAGTGCTTATTCCATTATCCTTGATATAAAAGAATAGATAAATAGATGGATGTAAACAAGCACACAAGTGCTTATTCCATTATCCATGAAATAAAAACAAAGTGGAAGGCATTTTAAATACATCACATTAAACAAGTCTACAATAAAAAAAAAAAATCTAAAAATTTCACATAAAGTAGATACATTGAAC
>CM060343.1:32430232-32442732 GCA_030674155.1 Stramonita haemastoma
CACACACTCACACACACACACACACACACACACACACTGGATGTTAAAAAGCACACAAGTGCTTATTTCATTATCCTAGATATAAAACAATTTTTAAAAACACACACACACGCACACACACAGTGACACACGCACATGCACACACACACACACACACACACACACACACACACACACACACACACACACACACACACACACTGGATGTAAAATAGTACATTAATGCTTATTCCATTATCCTCGATATAAAACACACACACACACACACACACACCACACACACACAACCCCCTTTCCTACACACACATGCTGTCAGAACGGATGATAAAAATTTACAAACCGTAATGAGAATAACTTCAACCACAATTGCAAACTTGCACAAAATACACACACACACACACACACACACACACACACACACACACACACACACACACACAACACACACACGATTTCCTTTTTAAAATAAAAAGTAAATATTTAAGTATATACTTTAATGCATATATCCCCCATCATTATCCTTGTCTTTCTCTCCCTTTCTGTCTTTAGTTTATCAACATTTTGATATTTATTAGTACTATTATTCTATATGTTTATTGTGTTTTGTTTTGTTTTTATTGCTATATTTGCATATATTTCCCATCTTTGATTCCATTTATCTTTTTTTTTTTTAAGCCCCCCCCCCCCCCCCCCCCCCCCCCCCGTCCGGTATCACTTTATGTGGAAGGACGTAAAATTGAAGACTACTACTACTACACACACACACACACACACACACACACACACACACACACACACACACACACAGAGGAGCAACTTTTGCACTAGATGCACAATACAACCTACACAGGTGATGAGAAATACCTGTGGTATACCATTCCCTATCGGCTGTAGCAAAAGTCCTTTCCTACACACACATGCTGTCAGAACGGATGATAAAAATTTACAAACCGCAAGTACAGAGACTGGATGTAAAAAGGCACACAAGTGCTTATTTATTATCCTTGAAATAAAATAAAATATAAAATGAATTACACACACACATGAAAGAGTAGGCCATTATGTGCCGGTTAGAATGGATTACAAAATTTAGAAAACCACATACACATAGGGACTGGATGTAAAAAAACAAAAAACAACAAAAAAGGCACATGAATGCTTATTCCATTATCCTGGGAAAAAAAAGTGAACATACACACACACACACACACAGACCACCACCACCACACACACACCACCACACACACACACACACACAACACAACACACTCATTCCCACACACCTGACCATTCTCTCCCTCCTATTTCATCACACCCTTGTTCTGCAATGCATCCTCAAACCGTCTCCCAGCACTACCTTCCGCAATGACTAGTCAACCATGCATTCTGAAACATTTCTGTTCTAATATTTGTTTTTGGATTCACCAGCCCTTCAAAATCAATAAATCATGCAATTAAAAAAACAACCTCTTTTCTTTTTAAATATACTTTTTTCTAAAATGCTTCCTGCCCCCACCCTCCCCTGAACCAAATCACAAAGTTTGGATCGCCTGCCCCTTATTCCTAAACAGTACAAATACAAATATAAATACCAACTCAAAATTATCATATGAATACTTTATTATCTCCAAAACAAAAGCCCACCCCCATCCTCCATCATTACACCTCTTTCCCCATTCCTATACACCACAGCATTCTAACACCTTTCAAAATCTATTCTATCTTCCCCTACCAACCCTAGCAGTAGTATTCGATACCTTTCCCCATTCCTATACACCACAGCATTCTAACACCTTCCAAAATCTCATCTATCTTCCCCTACCAACCCTAGCAGTAGTATTCGTTATCTTTCCCCATTCCTATACACCACAGCATTCTAACACCTTTCAAAATCTATTCTATCTTCTCCTACCAACCCTAGCAGTAGTATTCGATATCTTTCCCCATTCCTATACACCACAGCATTCTAACACCTTTCAAAATCTATTCTATCTTCTCCTACCAACCCTAGCAGTAGTATTCGATATCTTTCCCCATTCCTATACACCACAGCATTCTAACACCTTTCAAAATCTCATCTGTCTTCTCCTACCAACCCTAGCAGTAGTATTCGTTATCTTTCCCCATTCCTATACACCACAGCATTCTAACACCTTTCAAAATCTCATCTGTCTTCTCCTACCAACCCTAGCAGTAGTATTCGTTATCTTTCCCCATTCCTATACACCACAGCATTCTAACACCTTTCAAAATCTCATCTATCTTCTCCTACCAACCCTAGCAGTAGTATTCGATATCTTTCCCCATTCCTATACACCACAGCATTCTAACACCTTTCAACATCTAATCTATCTTCTCCTACCAACCCTAGCAGTAGTATTCGATATCTTTCCCCATTCCTATACACCACAGCATTCTAACACCTTTCAAAATCTAATCCATCTTCTCCTACCAACCCTAGCAGTAGTATTCGATATCTTTCCCCATTCCTATACACCACAGCATTCTAACACCTTTCAAAATCTATTCTATTTTCTCCTACCAACCCTAGCAGTAGTATTCGTTATCTTTCCCCATTCCTATACACCACAGCATTCTAACACCTTTCAAAATCTCATCTATCTTCCCCTACCAACCCTAGCAGTAGTATTCGATATCTTTCCCCATTCCTATACACCACAGCATTCTAACACCTTTCAAAATCTATTCTATTTTCCCTACCAACCCTAGCAGTAGTATTCGATATCTTTCCCCATTCCTATACACCACAGCATTCTAACACCTTTCAAAATCTATTCTATCTTCCCCTACCAACCCTAGCAGTAGTATTCGATATCTTTCCCCATTCCTATACACCACAGCATTCTAACACCTTTCAAAATCTATTCTATCTTCCCCTACCAACCCTAGCAGTAGTATTCGATATCTTTCCCCATTCCTATACACCACAGCATTCTAACACCTTTCAAAATCTATTCTATCTTCCCCTACCAACCCTAGCAGTAGTATTCGATATCTTTCCCCATTCCTATACACCACAGCATTCTAACACCTTTCAAAATCTATTCTATCTTCCCCTACCAACCCTAGCAGTAGTATTCGATATCTTTCCCCATTCCTATACACCACAGCATTCTAACACCTTTCAAAATCTATTCTATCTTCCCCTACCAACCCTAGCAGTAGTATTCGATATCTTTCCCCATTCCTAATACACCACAGCATTCTAACACCTTTCAAAATCTATTCTATCTTCCCCTACCAACCCTAGCAGTAGTATTCGATATCTTTCCCACTTCCTATACACCACAGCATTCTAACACCTTCCAAAATCTATTCTATCTTCTCCTACCAACCCTAGCAGTAGTATTCGATATCTTTCCCCATTCCTATACACCACAGCATTCTAACACCTTTCAAAATCTAATCCATCTTCTCCTACCAACCCTAGCAGTAGTATTCGATATCTTTCCCCATTCCTATACACCACAGCATTCTAACACCTTTCAAAATCTATTCTATCTTCTCCTACCAACCCTAGCAGTAGTATTCGATATCTTTCCCCATTCCTATACACCACAGCATTCTAACACCTTTCAACATCTAATCTATCTTCTCCTACCAACCCTAGCAGTAGTATTCGATATCTTTCCCCATTCCTATACACCACAGCATTCTAACACCTTTCAAAATCTAATCATCTTCTCCTACCAACCCTAGCAGTAGTATTCGATATCTTTCCCCATTCCTATACACCACAGCATTCTAACACCTTTCAAAATCTATTCTATTTTCTCCTACCAACCCTAGCAGTAGTATTCGTTATCTTTCCCCATTCCTATACACCACAGCATTCTAACACCTTTCAAAATCTCATCTATCTTCCCCTACCAACCCTAGCAGTAGTATTCGATATCTTTCCCCATTCCTATACACCACAGCATTCTAACACCTTTCAAAATCTATTCTATTTTCTCCTACCAACCCTAGCAGTAGTATTCGATATCTTTCCCCATTCCTATACACCACAGCATTCTAACACCTTTCAAAATCTATTCTATCTTCCCCTACCAACCCTAGCAGTAGTATTCGATATCTTTCCCCATTCCTATACACCACAGCATTCTAACACCTTTCAAAATCTATTCTATCTTCCCCTACCAACCCTAGCAGTAGTATTCGATATCTTTCCCCATTCCTATACACCACAGCATTCTAACACCTTTCAAAATCTATTCTATCTTCCCCTACCAACCCTAGCAGTAGTATTCGATATCTTTCCCCATTCCTATACACCACAGCATTCTAACACCTTTCAAAATCTATTCTATCTTCCCCTACCAACCCTAGCAGTAGTATTCGATATCTTTCCCCATTCCTATACACCACAGCATTCTAACACCTTTCAAAATCTATTCTATCTTCCCCTACCAACCCTAGCAGTAGTATTCGATATCTTTCCCCATTCCTATACACCACAGCATTCTAACACCTTTCAAAATCTATCTTCCCCTACCAACCCTAGCAGTAGTATTCGATATCTTTCCCCATTCCTATACACCACAGCATTCTAACACCTTTCAAAATCTCATCTGTCTTCTCCTACCAACCCTAGCAGTAGTATTCGTTATCTTTCCCCATTCCTATACACCACAGCATTCTAACACCTTTCAACATCTAATCTATCTTCCCTACCAACCCTAGCAGTAGTATTCGATATCTTTCCCCATTCCTATACACCACAGCATTCTAACACTTTTAAAATTTATCTTCTCCTACCAACCCTAGCAGTAGTATTCGTTATCTTTCCCCATTCCTATACACCACAGCATTCTAACACCTTTCAAAATCTATCTTCCCCTACCAACCCTAGCAGTAGTATTCGATATCTTTCCCCATTCCTATACACCACAGCATTCTAACACCTTTCAAAATCTCATCTGTCTTCTCCTACCAACCCTAGCAGTAGTATTCGTTATCTTTCCCCATTCCTATACACCACAGCATTCTAACACCTTTCAACATCTAATCTATCTTCCCCTACCAACCCTAGCAGTAGTATTCGATATCTTTCCCCATTCCTATACACCACAGCATTCTAACACTTTTAAAAATTTATCTTCTCCTACCAACCCTAGCAGTAGTATTAGATATCTTTCCCCATTCCTATACACCACAGCATTCTAACACTTTTAAAAATTTATCTTCTCCCTACCAACCCTAGCAGTAGTATTAGATATCTTTCCCCATTCCTATACACCACAGCATTCTAACACTTTTAAAAATTTATTTTCTCCTACCAACCCTAGCAGTAGTATTCGATATCTTTCCCCATTCCTATACACCACAGCATTCTAACACTTTTAAAAATTTATCTTCTCCTACCAACCCTAGCAGTAGTATTAGATATCTTTCCCCATTCCTATACACCACAGCATTCTAACACTTTTAAAAATTTATCTTCCCCTACCAACCCTAGCAGTAGTATTCGATACCTTTCCCCATTCCTATACACCACAGCATTCTAACACCTTTCAAAATCTCATCTATTTTCCCCTACCAACCCTAGCAGTAGTATTCGTTATCTTTCCCCATTCCTATACACCACAGCATTCTAACACCTTTCAAAATCTCATCTATTTCCCCTACCAACCCTAGCAGTAGTATTCGATACCTTTCCCCACTCCTATACACCACAGCATTCTAACACCTTTCAAAATCTCATCTATTTTCCCCTACCAACCCTAGCAGTAGTATTCGTTATCTTTCCCCATTCCTATACACCACAGCATTCTAACACCTTTCAAAATCTCATCTATTTTCCCTACCAACCCTAGCAGTAGTATTCGATACCTTTCCCCATTCCTATACACCACAGCATTCTAACACCTTCAAAATCTCATCTATCTCCTACCAACCCTAGCAGTAGTATTCGTTATCTTTCCCCATTCCTATACACCACAGCATTCTAACACCTTTCAAAATCTCATCTATTTTCCCCTACCAACCCTAGCAGTAGTATTCGATACCTTTCCCCATTCCTATACACCACAGCATTCTAACACCTTTCAAAATCTCATCTATTTTCCCCTACCAACCCTAGCAGTAGTATTCGTTATCTTTCCCCATTCCTATACACCACAGCATTCTAACACCTTTCAAAATCTCATCTATTTTCCCCTACCAACCCTAGCAGTAGTATTCGATACCTTTCCCCACTCCTATACACCACAGCATTCTAACACCTTTCAAAATCTCATCTATTTTCCCCTACCAACCCTAGCAGTAGTATTCGTTATCTTTCCCCATTCCTATACACCACAGCATTCTAACACCTTTCAAAATCTCATCTATTTTCCCCTACCAACCCTAGCAGTAGTATTCGATACCTTTCCCCATTCCTATACACCACAGCATTCTAACACCTTTCAAAATCTCATCTATTTTCCCCTACCAACCCTAGCAGTAGTATTCGTTATCTTTCCCCATTCCTATAACCACAAGCATTCTAACACCTTTCAAAATCTCATCTATTTTCCCCTACCAACCCTAGCAGTAGTATTCGATACCTTTCCCCACTCCTATACACCACAGCATTCTAACACCTTTCAAAATCTCATCTATTTTCCCCTACCAACCCTAGCAGTAGTATTCGTTATCTTTCCCCATTCCTATACACCACAGCATTCTAACACCTTTCAAAATCTCATCTATTTTCCCCTACCAACCCTAGCAGTAGTATTCGATTACCTTTCCCCACTCCTATACACCACAGCATTCTAACACCTTCCAAAATCTCATCTATCTCCTACCAACCCTAGCAGTAGTATTCGTTATCTTTCCCCATTCCTATACACCACAGCATTCTAACACCTTTCAAAATCTCATCTATTTTCCCCTACCAACCCTAGCAGTAGTATTCGATACCTTTCCCCACTCCTATACACCACAGCATTCTAACACCTTCCAAAATCTCATCTATCTCCTACCAACCCTAGCAGTAGTATTCGCCATCTTTCCCCATTCCTATACACCACAGCATTCTAACACCTTTCAAAATCTCATCTATCTCCTACCAACCCTAGCAGTAGTATTCGCCATCTTTCCCCATTCCTATACACCACAGCATTCTAACACCTTTCAACATTATCTATCTTCCCCTACCAACCCTAGCAGTAGTATTCGATGTCTTTCCACATTCCTATACACCACAGCATTCTAACACCTTTCAACATATCTATTTTCCCCTACCAACCCTAGCAGTAGTATTCGCTATCTTTCCCCATTCCTATACACCACAGCATTCTAACACCTTTCAACATATCTATTTTCCCCTACCAACCCTAGCAGTAGTATTCGCTATCTTTCCCCATTCCTATACACCACAGCATTCTAACACCTTTCAACATATCTATTTTCCCCTACCAACCCTAGCAGTAGTATTCGCTATCTTTCCCCATTCCTATACACCACAGCATTCTAACACCTTTCAACATATCTATTTTCCCCTACCAACCCTAGCAGTAGTATTCGCTATCTTTCCCCATTCCTATACACCACAGCATTCTAACACCTTTCAACATATCTATCTTCCCCTACCAACCCTAGCAGTAGTATTCGCTATCTTTCCCCACTCCTATACACCACAGCATTCTAACACCTTTCAAAATCTATTCTATCTTCCCCTACCAACCCTAGCAGTAGTATTCGTTATCTTTCCCCATTCCTATACACCACAGCATTCTAACACCTTTCAAAATCTATTCTATCTTCCCCTACCAACCCTAGCAGTAGTATTCGATATCTTTCCCCACTCCTATACACCACAGCATTCTAACACCTTTCAACATATCTATTTTCCCCTACCAACCCTAGCAGTAGTATTCGCTATCTTTCCCCATTCCTATACACCACAGCATTCTAACACCTTTCAACATATCTATCTTCCCCTACCAACCCTAGCAGTAGTATTCGATATCTTTCCCCATTCCTATACACCACAGCATTCTAACACCTTTCAACATCTAATCTACCTTCCCCTACCAACCCTAGCAGTAGTATTCGATATCTTTCCCCATTCCTATACACCACAGCATTCTAACACCTTTCAACATCTAATCCATCTTCCCCTACCAACCCTAGCAGTAGTATTCGATATCTTTCCCCACTCCTATACACCACAGCATTCTAACACCTTTCAACATCTAATCTACCTTCCCCTACCAACCCTAGCAGTAGTATTCGATATCTTTCCCCACTCCTATACACCACAGCATTCTAACACCTTTCAACATCTAATCTACCTTCCCCTACCAACCCTAGCAGTAGTATTCGATATCTTTCCCCACTCCTATACACCACAGCATTCTAACACCTTTCAACATCTAATCTACCTTCCCCTACCAACCCTAGCAGTAGTATTCGATATCTTTCCCCACTCCTATACACCACAGCATTCTAACACCTTTCAACATCTAATCTACCTTCCCCTACCAACCCTAGCAGTAGTATTCGATATCTTTCCCCACTCCTATACACCACAGCATTCTAACACCTTTCAACATCTAATCTACCTTCCCCTACCAACCCTAGCAGTAGTATTCGTTACCTTTCCCCACTCCTATACACCACAGCATTCTAACACCTTTCAACATCTAATCTACCTTCCCCTACCAACCCTAGCAGTAGTATTCGATATCTTTCCCCATTCCTATACACCACAGCATTCTAACACCTTTCAAAATCTATTCTATCTTCTCCTACCAACCCTAGCAGTAGTATTCGTTACCTTTCCCCATTCCTATACACCACAGCATTCTAACACCTTTCAAAATCTATTCTATCTTCTCCTACCAACCCTAGCAGTAGTATTCGTTACCTTTCCCCACTCCTATACACCACAGCATTCTAACACCTTTCAACATCTATTCTATCTTCTCCTACCAACCCTAGCAGTAGTATTCGTTACCTTTCCCCACTCCTATACACCACAGCATTCTAACACCTTTCAACATCTATTCTATCTTCTCCTACCAACCCTAGCAGTAGTATTCGTTACCTTTCCCCACTCCTATACACCACAGCATTCTAACACCTTTCAACATCTATTCTATCTTCTCCTACCAACCCTAGCAGTAGTATTCGTTACCTTTCCCCACTCCTATACACCACAGCATTCTAACACCTTTCAACATCTATTCTATCTTCTCCTACCAACCCTAGCAGTAGTATTCGTTACCTTTCCCCACTCCTATACACCACAGCATTCTAACACCTTTCAAAATCTATTCTATCTTCTACCAACCCTAGCAGTAGTATTCGTTACCTTTCCCCATTCCAGAAGTTGGAATGCTGCTACCTTAATGGTGGGAAAAAGCCGTTGCATCTGCAAAATCTAACCATTGGTGAACATCAGAGCTCTAGATGAGTTATCAAATAAAATTGATTATAATTGGCATTTGATTATGACAATCATTTTAAAATCATTTTATTTAAAATTGCTGATCATTGTTCGCTTCTTTTTTTTTTGAGAGCGAGACATAAAGCCCTGCGCTTAACCATTTCCTCTTACAATTTAATTCAATTTAACACAAAAGAAAAAATGTTCGGCCATAGTGTCAGCATTCACCTCTTGTCCACCTACTTTTTGTGTCCACATGTGGGGCCAGGGTTAAGGTAAAGGTTAGTGTTAGGGTTAGTGTTAACAGTTAACACCATGCAAGGGTTGTCTGTCAGCTGGTCAGTCTGAATGTTAGAAAGCATGTGGACACAATAGCACACGGACAAATGGCAAGTAGCTATAGACACAATGGTATTCAATTTAAATTTAATTTTATGTTAATATGTTAATAGGCCCACGGACCATGAAGGCCATTCATAGCTGGCAATAGTAGACAGCTTCAAGCCTAAATCACGAATCCTAACTACAGCTAAGGCTTAGTATTGGACTTCTGTGTCCACAATTTTCACTTTTGTACAAAAGTGATTTCAGGTCTAAGACATTTTTTGGCAAGTTGCTCTCAGAATTTTTTTTTTTTAAAAGAGCCTAAAATGACAATGCTTAAAAAAAAAAAAAAAAAAAGAAGAATTGCTTGATCTATAACGAAACTGAAAAAAAACCAGAAATAAACTCTATGATAACAGTTTTTTATTTTTAGAAAGGAAAACAGCCCAAAATTAACCATGTAAGAAAAAACTGACCAACCGGCCCCCTTTCTATGTGTACTGCTCTAAATATGCATCTGTACCCCTTCTAACCCCCCTCCCCCCTTTCCCTTCCTTGTCTCTTTCCCACCCTATGCCTCCTCCTCAGTACTCCCACCCCCCTTCACATTCACACACACACACACACACACACACACACACACACACACACACACACACACACACACACACACACACACCAAAACAAAAACAAAACAAAACGAAAACACAACACAACACAACACAACACTAACACTTTGTGGAACTTGAAAATCAATTATAACATTTCAGACGACATTACCCAAGTCTGAACCTAACCACCTTCATGGCCGACAAAGTCACCCGGGAAAATTAATCACTTTGTGGATGAACCTCAGAGCAATAGCTGAGGATCAGGGGGGGGGGGGGGGGGATTATTCAATTAATTCTTAAACTTTCATAGATGGACGTGGTGCCACAAACCAATTAGAAATGGTATACGACTGGCAAATTCATCACACAGATTGGTTCAGAACACTGTGAAACATGTCACCAATTCTGCTTACATAAAAAACTATGGAGATTTGAACTGATCTCAGATCTTGGACTGATGAAAATGGTCAGCGGTGCAGAGAGCCTAGACCTGCCATCACCAGGGAACACAACAGTCTTGCTGTGTCCCATCTCATAACCACAATATTTCTCAATTTCTAGTTATGTAAGCGTCAAGGGGCAGAGTCTCCTAAAAAAAAATCTTTCATTTGATCCGATTCACTGGGGAGAAAAAAATGTTTTGGGGAACCAAAATTAAATCTGATTTCATTCTAATCATTGAATCAGCATCACAAATATTCAGACTGCGTCCTTTTAAAAATAACAAAAAAGCCTTCATGATGAAAGCACACAGACTCTTTCCAATGCTTAATTCAATAAAAAAAAAATTCAGGACCCGAGTATCTTCAAACATTTGATCACTAAAAAAAAAAAAAAAAAAAAAAAAACCCCACCAGTCTCAGTTTTAAAAAAATCAATCAATATCTTTCAAAAGCCTCAATCTCATGACCAGGATGTTTGTTTTCAACTGCAAATTATGTAAGCATCAAGGGCCAGATTCTCCTAAAAGTATTTTCTTTCCTTTGATCAGATTCACTGGGGAGAAAAAAAAAAGTTTTGGGGAACCAACATTAAATCTGATTCATTCATTCTAATCATTGAATCAGCATTACAAATATTGAGACCCAAGTTTTTTTCTGTTTTTTTTTAAAAGGGGGGAAAAAAAGCTCAATGTAAGCACACAGATTCTTTCCAAAGCTTTTTTGGGGGGAGAACAGATTTTCAGTTTTTCCATTGCACAACTAGGGAGTGATAAAATTACAACCGTAGGCCAAGGAGCACTGACGTAGGAATCTTTGCTAATTATTGATGGACATGAGCATGCTCTCTCTCTCTCTCTCTCTCTCTCTCTCTCTCTCTCTCTCCTCTCTCTCTCTCTCTCTCTCCTCTCCCCTCTCTCTCCTCTCTCTCCCCTTTCCAATGCTTAATTCAAAAAAGTCATGTCAGGACCCGATTATCTTCTCAAGCAAACTTTGCATCGTCCAAAAGTAAAATGATTAAAAGGAAAAAAGGACACCACTCTAAAAAAATAAAATCAAATGTTACAATTTTTTTTTTACAAAAGCCTCAAAGTTATGTCAGGAAAACGATTTGATGTCATTCATTTCGGAAAACAAAAATCTGATACAAAATACTCAAGAACTTTGTCTCATAAACATGGAAATATAGAATTTTTTTATTTAAAAAAAAACAAAACTTTTCCGCTGCCAAGTTACTAACTAAAAAACTTTCTTCAGCGCCAAATATTTTTCAGTGCATGCTTGTTGCCCATTTTTTTTGTGTCAGAATAACATGGCTGATTTCACTCAAAACTGGGAGGGGTGAAGGGGGATACATTTGCCATCATGCGCACAAGTCAACTGTAGGCGTGAAATCTTGTCACTGCATGAAAAACTGTCCTTACATGGTCTGCACTGTCTAACCCTTTTCAAATAAAGAAACAGGAATGTTTTCTTTAAACCTGGAACTGCAGCTAAAAATCAGAAAAATACCAGGAGAAAAGAAATGGTTGTGAGCGATGTAAATATTCCCATATTTTCCACTATCAATTCCCATCTTGTGTTGAAGTCTTTTAAGAACAGGGCAATTCAAAAGTTGATGACGGATTGTAATAGAATGCAAACATGAGCACATCATTTTTTTTCTCCAGTATTTAGTGTTCTAAGCCTTTAATCATTATTTTCAAAACGAGTGTATATTTTTGG
>CM060343.1:32445232-32457732 GCA_030674155.1 Stramonita haemastoma
ACAAAGGGACGACCATGTTGTAATACCTCTGACCAAAAGAAACGTAACAGAAACAGAAAGGGATGACCGAGTCACAATACCTCTTCACCCAATCCAATCCAATAATGGTGCTTTTAGCCCCGCCGACCACATAGGCCATATCAGGGCTATCGCCTACCTCTTCACCACTGTCACAAAGCTGAGGTGGTGATCACTGACACAAGCAAACCCATCAGACATGGAACAGGACGACCGAGTCACAACACCTCATGAACGACTTCCGTCCCAAAGCCGCTGTTGTAGGTGTGGTATCTTCAGACAACAAGATCACTGTCACCCAGATTATTGCTGTCAGATTGCTTGCTTAGTTTTATTTTATTCTTTTTTTGTTGTGGCCTAATTTTATGGTTGGTTTTATTTTTTATTTTATTTTATTTTATCTCATTTTATTTTGCTTAATTTTATTTTGGTTTTTAATTTTAATTTTCTCATTTTATTTTATTCTATGCTATTCCTAACTTTTGTGGTTTTATTTCCTAATTTTTTTTTCATTTTATTTTGCTTAATTTTATTTTGGTTTTTAGTTTTAATTTTCTCTCATTTTATTTTATTCACAATTTATAAAAATTTATTTTATTTCACTCTAATTTTTTAAGCAAGCAATACTGAAGCAATGGAAGTTGGTGCTCTGTGATCATTCCCAGGCCAACTCACAGGGAAGTCCGAACAAAAACAAAAACCAGCAACAGAACTCCAGGGGGCAAAACATGATGAGAGCAGATGGAAATGTGCTCCAGATACCTGTAAACGTAAACCTGATGAAACCACTGCTACACTGGAACTGCAGCAGTTGCCCATTTTTCCAGTCAGTGTTTCAGAAGCGCCAAATGCCATCGACCCATTCACACAAAAACAAGATCCTTTGTTCGGATTTGGTCCTTTGGAAACTTGAACAGTGGAAAGGTGCAAAATGTGATTGTGTGTGTGTGTGTGTGTGTGTTGTGGTGTGTGTGTGTGTGTGTGTGTGTGTGTGTGTGTGTGTGTGTGTGTGTGTGTGTGTGTGTGTGTTGTGTGGTGTGCGCGTGTGGGGTGTGTAGTGACATTGTGAGATGTAAGAGAAAGAGAGAAAGACAGGACAGACAGACAGAGACAGACAGACAGACAGAGACAGACAGACACACAGAGAGAGACACAGAGAGAAGGAGACAGACAGACAGAGACAGACAGACAGACAGACAGACAGACAGACAGAAAGATAGACAGAGACAGACACAGACAGACACAGACAGAAGGAAGATTCATTCACACCAAAAAAGACCTTATGGTCAGACTCAGTCCTTTGGGAATAGAAAATGCGCAAGCCTAGTAGTAATATTCGTGAAAGCTGAAGGAATTGGATCTAGGATAACTCATTCTGAAGACTTCAGACCAACTGTCTTCCATGTCCCAGATCCCAAGAAAACAAAGCCCTGACAGGTTTTGTTGGTTCCCTGTGTCAGCCATTCCCTACCCTCTACCCACATGGGCCTGATAAGGCAAGATCTGTCCTGTGTGGTGACAAGGTTGAAGACTGAACTCTGCAGCAAAGTTATCTGAAAATTAAGACAAAGCAATTATATGGTAAAGGTGCGAGTTTGTGAGAGAGAGAGAGAGAGAGAGAGAGAGAGAGAGAGAGAGAGAGAGAGAGAGAGAGAGAGAGAGAGAGGAGAGGGAGAGAGAGAGAGAGGAGACGGGAGGGGTAGGGGAGATACAGACAGACAGACAGAGACAAAGAAAGAGACAGAGACAGACAGAGAGAGACCCAGAGACAGAGACAGACATACAGAGAAACTTATTAAATTTTATTTATTTTATTTATTTATTTTATTTATTTATTCTTTTATATCGAGGATAATGAAAGACACAGAGAGAGAGAGAAACAGAGGGAGAGACAGAGACAGACAGACAGAGAGAGAAGAAAGCAGAGAGACAGAAGAGACAGAGACAGACAGACAGACACAGAGACAGAGACAGAGAGACAGAGACAGACAGACAGAGACAGAACAGACAGGACAGACAGACAGAAGACAGAGACGAGACGAGAGACAGAGAGACAGAGAGAGACAGAGAAGAGAGAGACAGAGAGAGGGAGAGAGAGGGAGAGAGGAGGGGAAGAGAGAAAGAGGAGAGGGAGAGAGAGGGGAAGAGAGAGAGAGAGAGAGAGAGGGGGGGGTGAGAGATACAGAGAGACAGAGACACAGACAGACAGAAAGCATACCTTCAGACTGCATTTGCCAGTCGGTAAGCTTCTTCATTGCTATGGATGCTGCAGTATGAAGGAACCCAGTGGATGACTATGCTCATGGACTGCTGCAGGGCAACGAGAACAAAAAACTAAATAGAATATTTGCACAAACCCTTTTACACAATACTATGAATGGGAAAAAAAGGGGGGGGGAGGAGAAAAGCCCAGCCCAAAACAAAAATATGCCCCCCCCCCCCCAAAAAAAAAAAAAACACACACACAAAAACACACACCCAACAAACACACCCAAATACTATTAAATAAAACACCCCATAGAATCCAAACATAACACTTTTGAAATTTTGTTAAAAAATTAAAAACCACCAAAACTCACCCACCCCCTCTCCCCTCCCAAATTTCCAGTACAATTTTGAAAAGGTGTAGCATACATACTTATGAGAAAGAGAGGAACATTTTTCTACAATACACTGGCAGAATACTGTTTCTCAGATACAGCATCCTGAGAAAATCAGGTGACGTCAGTTCATATTATTAATTATGGCAACCATGGAACCTTTAAGTTTAACAATATATCTTCTTCTTCCATTAATGTTCAGCCGTCAGCAGTTTGACCATTATTTACATTTTTGGTGAAGTGCAAGTGTGTGTAATCTTATCTGTTCCCACCGGCACACAATGGCCTACTCTTACGAAAAGCGGAACAGGATTTAACGTGTGCGCCAAGATGTTCTGCGTGCGTTCGCGCACAGAGCCTCGGTTTAGTCTCATCCGAAGGACTTTAGGGGAGAGTGGAGTCAGCACTGATGTTAACTTCTGGGGAAAAATGCCCTCGAATGTGAATCGAACTCCAGTGGTCAAATTGCGAGCGCAACGTTCTGACCACTAGGCTATCCCAACCCACTATAACACTTAACAGTGATGAGTGTTGATACCTGAAGACGGAATGCCATTCTGATTCACTGCCTATTTTTTCTTTTGGCGGGAGGGGGGGGGGGGGGCGTGTCCTGAGAAGGTGTTGGTCTATGCAATATGAATAGATCTAAGTCCTTCAAGTCGTAGTTATTTAGTTTTGTTTGATCAGCGGTTTCATGTTTCAAACCTTTCTCTACCTTCAGTTTCGGATGTTCTATTCTCATTTCTCTGCCTCTGTGACAAAATTTGCGCTTCTTGGGCCCATACTTTTTTCACATGACAAAGTTTTCACCGAACATAAAACTAAATGACACTTGAGTCACTAAACACAGCTACACACGATAAAACTTGAAAGTAAAATGATAACTAGCATGCACACAGAACACAATCCACCATTTTGCATTGGAAGGGAGGTGCGCTTTACTTTCGGTTTTCAAAGGGAGCAGTCCTTGTTTACAAGCAGTCTCGGCCTATAGGAGATGGTTTTATTATTTTTTTTTATTATTATTATTATTATTATTATTATTATTATTATTATTATTATTATATTATATTTCGGGGATAATGGAATAAACACTCGTGTGCTTTCATACATCCAGTCCCTATATGTATGCAGTTTTGTAAATTTTGTTATCCGTTCCCACTGGCACACAATGGCCTACTCTTCCAAAAAGTGGAACGGGTTTTAACGTGTGCGGGATACGTTTCGCGGGCATTCGCACACGGAACTTCGGTTTATAGTCATGTACTGAAAGGAAACGACTGTCATAGTTTTGGGTCGCCAATTTAGGCCTTGTCAGCACTACGCCCATCCTACTTGAAAGCTACTATCTTTATATAAAAGAAAAAATTCAAAATGAAAATTGCAGCACATTAAAGTTAAATTTGTGAATAAAAAGAGTTTTAACAAATGTATGTATCTAAATTTGGGGGCAACGATCTGGATCACCCGGCTCTCTTAATGGAGGCACCTACACAAAAATCTCCGTGCTTAGGACACCTGGAATTTGAATATATGTCAAAACTACTTGTCTTGTAATTGGTTGCATGCGTAAGAACATGTTGAATTCAAATGCTTTGATTTGATTTTACAAGACAAAGATCTAGCTATTTATAAATTCCAGATATTTCAAAATTGAGCATGAATGACAAATCAGCCCACTACACACAGCTCAGCTAATAAGCTAGCGGGATAGCTCAGTGGTCAGAGCACTCGCTTTCCCCAAGCTATGGTTAAACAACGTCGAGCATGGTTACGGTTAAGATGGGTGACCGTTTGCGCGCCTTGGCTTCAGTATAATCCCCCCAGTTCACCCAGCTGTAAACGAGTAGCCTACCTGCCCTCTTTAGGGTCAGGGAAGGTAAAGCAGCTAAGGAGAGGAGATGGGCGCCGCCCTCAATATGCTGGCCCTTGGAGAAGCTGAGGTGTCCCCTACGACCACCTAGGTTATGGGACACCTTCACCTCTTTTTTCTTCTTTTTTTTACATAAAAATAAAACAGTTACCTGTAGCCTCGGGTGAAAACTGCACTATGTGGCGACGTTGTGGGTTTTCAGCATGCGTACGCCACACGACATCATCAGAGAGGGACAGGCCTTGGGTGGAGAGATCTGCTATGGAAGGCCGTGGGAGTGGAGGAAGCTGGTTGCAAAATCATCAGTGGGGCACGGGACTACGGGACAGGTGAAATGAAGTGAAGATGACCGCACGTGTTGTGTCAGTCGTGGCCAGGTCAGAAATGACACTGTGGACCTGGCAACACAGTTCACCACACTCCTCCCTCCCGCTCCCTGGGTGAGCAGAGTTCACTGTCACGTGCAGCACAGGGAACCAGTGTTGACAGCCATGGCTTCTTTTTCCTGTTGCTTTTTTTTCCTTTCTTTTTTTTTTCTTTCTTTTTTTTCTTTCTTTTTTTTTTCTTTCTTTTTCTTTTTTCTTTCTTTTTTTTTTTTTTTTCTTCTTCTCTATATCACTGGCTGGCTTATGTCCTTCCGATGAGACAATAACCGAGGCCCCGTGTGGAACGCAAGCAGAATATCTTGCACTCATATTAAATCCTGTTCCGCTTTTCGTAAGAGTAGGACATTGTGTGCTGGTGGGAACAGATAACAAAATTGACAAAACCGCATACACAAGGGGACGGATGAAAGGGAAGCACATAAGTGCGTATCCCATTATCCTCGATATAAATAAATAAATACATTTCTGCTTGCCCTCAGAGTAGGCCTATTCCAATTAAAAAATATATATACATGGCCTGCATGTATAGTTGTTAGCTGATCCTGAGAGAGAGAGAGAGAGAGAAGAGAGAGAGAGAGAGAGAGAGAGAGAGAGAGAGAGAGAGAGAGAGAGAGAGAGAGAGAGAGAGAGAGAGAGAGAGAGAGAGAGTAAATAAACAAATGACTGACTGACTGACTGACTGACTGACTGAATGACTGAATGAATGAATGAATGATCTTTAGTTGTTTTAGTTTTAGTTGTTAAGGTTTACAGAGTAAGTATTCACTTTTTTTCATCCGGTCCTTGCCCTGATTAGGGGAAATATCAAAACAACAACAACAAACAAACCAAAAAAAAAAGAAAAAAAAACAAGCAAAAAAGAACCCCAAACCAAAAAAAAAGTAATAGCGACCCCCTCCCCCACAAAAACCATCACCAAAAGTAAAAGTTCAACCAATGATTTTAAAAAAAAGGAGATAGGTCTGGTATATATTCAACAAACACATAATCCCCACTGGATACGTTGTAATTATTAAACAAAAGAGACAGGTATGGATTCCAAAAACACAAGTCATAACCCCAACTGACCGAACATTAATGTCAAGACAGATACACTGTTACAATGAAGTAAACCAAACAGACTGAAACAGAGAGCAGACAGCAGAGAAAAGAGCAGCCTAAACACAAAAACATTTATATCAAAACATTGTCACAAGTCTGTCTTACTTTAAAACAATACTGTGAAGAAAAAAGAAGAAGAAAAACTAACAAAACACCTAACAACATGCAAACATAAAAAATCAACAACATTAACTTGATTAAGACATAACGCCGATTAAAAATATCCAACATAACATTTTTTAGATAGTGTTCAAGAAAATGAACTTTAAAAGTCCAAAAAGGCGTAATTTTATGTGAGGGGAAAAAAACAAAAAAGGCAAAAAAACAACAACAAATTCCCAAAAGCAAACCCAAAAAACTCCATCCCGTCCTGATTTAGACCACCAGAATACAATTTCAAATTCAACATAAACACCAAAACATTTCTATCTAATGATTAGTTTAGGACAATAAAAAGGAAGTGAGAGAGAGAGAGAGAGAGAGAGAGAGAGAGAGAGAGTACATCTCCAGGTTGTGTAATTATACAAAGAAAATGATGGCATCTATTATAACACCCTCGCAAAATATATCTCATCACCATATAGAGGCTACTGCTCACCAATAAGTAAAAACAAACAAAAACCCAAGAACCAAATACCAACCAAAGGACAACAAAAGAAACAAAAAAAGAAAAAGAGAGAGAAAAACAAAGACAGAAAAAGGAGAAAGACCTTCAAGATGCAGTATGCATAGAAACATTCACATAAAAAACAATTAAAAAAAGCACAATCTAATACATTTCCAAGCATTTCAAAATAATAATAACAAAGCACAATCTAACACATGACCAAACAATCGTGCTAATTTTGGAATAGTGTAATACATTTCTATACGCATCTACATCGAGTATTGTTTAATTCAGCTTTCTTCACCTTCACCTGTCCCATAGTCCCGCGACCATGGGAGTATCACTAAGATTTTGCAACCAGCTTCCTCCACTCCCCACGGTCCTCCGCCCTCGGTAGCAGATAGCTCCACCCAAGGCCTGTCCACTCTCTGATGTTGTCTTCCATGTTTCCTCTGTCTGCCTCTTCGTCTCCCTCCCCTTACTGTTCCCTGTAGGACAGTCTTGGCCTGTCCAGATATCCGTGTGACGTGCCCGTACCAGTACCACGTAAGTTTCCTTTTTTCACTTAAGTCAGGAACTCTTCATATTATGGTGGATGGCATTGTTTATTCTGGTTTTCACTACCTCACTGTATTAGTGCTGTGATCCTTGTATGAGATACCAAGAAGTTTGTGAAAGCTTTCGTCTCCATCGCATGTATCCTTCTTTAAATATCTGCTGTTATGGTCCATGTTTCACATGAATACCAAAAAAAAATGGACATGATCAGGGAATGCATAAGTCTGATCTTGAAGCTGATGGCGATGTTCTTGTCATTCCAGAGGACTTTAAGTCTGGTCATTGCAGCTGTGGTCTGGTCTATCCTGGAGAGAATTTCAGGTTTTGATCCTTCATCTGATACTATGGCGTCCCTCCTCCATAACCTGTGTGGTCGTAGGGGAGCCAGGCGTCTGAGACCTCAGCTTCTCTAAGAGCCAGCATGTTGAGGGAGGTGCCCATCTCCTCTCCTTCGCTGCTTTACCTTCCCTGATCCTGAAGAGGGCACTTAACTTGACTGGGGGAAAGCGAGTGCTCCAACCAATGAGCTATCCCCTCGCTCCCAGATTTTTAAAGCTATGGATTATATCGATTGTTTTACCATCTATAATTATGTCATTGCTAATGCCGTTGGCACTATTTGTCACCAGCTGGGTTTTCTCTGCACCAATCTGCATGCCAAATGCTGATGAGGCTTTATCAAGGTGATTTACCAGGCTGACTAGCTCTTGCTCTTCTCCAGCTAGGCCCTCGATGTCATTGGCAAAACGTAAGTTTGTGATTGTTCTGCTTCCAATACTGACTGTTCCCTCATGATTTTCAAGTGCATCAGCCATTATTCTTTATAAGATGTTGAAGAGGGTGGGTGAGAGCAGACATCCTTTGCATACTCCAATTGTGGTTTGGAACCAATCTCCTGTGTTGTTACAGAAGACTGGGCTGGTTGCCTTGTTATACAGGCATTCCATGGCTCTGATCAGGTTGGCATTGATGTTATACATCCTCATGGTTGCCCACAGAGCTGCATGCCAGATTCTGTCAAACGCCTTCTTAAAGTCTACAAATCCATGGTAAAGATCTTGTTGGTGTCACAAGTATTTCTCACAGGGTATTCTAAGGTTGAACATTTGTTTGGTTGTGCTCCGTCCTGCTCTGAAACCTGCCTGTTCTTCTTTAATGATCTCCTCAGCTGGAGGCTTCAGTCTGTTCAGGAGGATTCTTAGCATCAGTTTGCTTGGGTTGTAGGATAGTTTCGGCAGAGTTGTAAGCTACCTTTCTCCAGGAGAGTGATAATCAGGGACTGTGTCCAAGGTGTTGGCCATTCCCCTTTCTTCCAGATCTTATTGCAGATAGTAACACCTCTATCATGGTCTCTCCTCCCGCCTGGACCAGTTTTGGTTCTTCCCTCTTTTCAGAGACCTTATTGCACTTTCAACTTCTTCCTGTAGGATGGGTAGCTGCTGTTGTTGGTTAGTGGAAGGACATCTAGCACCTTGGGGTCTTCTGTTGCTGTGTGAGTGTACATCTCAAAGCAGTACTCTGTCCACATCTTTAAAAATATCTTCATCTTCTGCGAGACATTTCCCTGCTTTGTCTTGGATGGTAGTTGCTTTCTCTTGTTTTGAGCTCATCAGGTCTTTCACAAGCTGGTAAGCTTTCTTGCTGTTGTTTTCCAGCAAGTTTTCTTCCATAACTTTGCATTGTGTTTCAGTCCATGTCTCCTTTGCTTTTTTCATGCCTTTTTAAACTTGATTGATTTCTCTGCATAGTATTGCACCCCTGCCTCTTTCTTCTTTTGCTCCAGTTCTCTGGGTATGTTGTATAGCTTCAGTATGTCTTTTGTGACCCAGGGCTTTTATTTTATTGGCTGGTGTTTGCCGGGGATGCTGCCAGCTGTTTCAGTCACCCCAGTGTTAAAGCTGTTAATCAGGGTGTCTACTTTGGTGTGGAGTGTGGGGTATGAGGAGTGTAGCAAATTTTCCTCCTATTGTAGCTTTTAAGTTTTCTGCTACAATTGGGTCCTTTAGTCTGTCAAGATTGAACTTTATTCTTAAATTGTCCTGCTTTTTAAATTCTCCTGAGATGGATTCTAAACGTCACCATCACAAGCTCATGATACTTCCTGTGTCCCCTGCTGGAAAGCTATGGTCTTTGCAATGTTGGCACTTGAATGGAAGCGTTGTTTGATTGATTAGCATAATTATGTTTGTTGTTTTGCTTCGCCATTGTGATTTATAGGTAAAGGTGTCCCATAACCTATGTGGTCGTTGGGGAGCGAAGCCTCACAGACCTCAGCTTCTCCAGGGGCCAGCATATTGAGGGCGGCACCCATCTCCTCTCCCTCGCTGCTTTACCTTCCCTGACCCTAAAGAGGACAGGTACCCATTGACAGCTGGGTGGACTGTGAGACTATACTGAAGCCCAGGCATGCAAAGGGTCTCCCCTCCAATTGATAACTACGCTCCACACTGCTTAACCTTAGTTTGGGAAAAGTGAGTGCTCTGACCACTGAGCTATCCCGTCATGCATGTGCTGAGAATGATCAGTGCTGCATCAAGGATGAGTCATCATTGTCTTCACCTTCCTTCTATCAGCCCCTCATGTGGGTGTGTCTGTGTTCGTGACTGTGATTGGATGATGGCCACCATTGTTGTTGTTGTTGAATTTATATTAGAGTCCCAGCAGAAGTATTCCGATTTAGGGACCATTGTAGACAGAAGCCAGAAAGTCAGAAGGTCTCCCACTTCAGTCCCTCGGGCCATCCCAAAAGTAATACAATTCTGTTGAAGCAGTAAGAGAGAACAGCCGAGCAAGCAGCCCAGTGCTGCACGAGCCAAGCTCCTATATATGATAGCTGGCCACCTGTGGACTGTGTGTCTTGTACCTGGTGCAGGAAGGGGGTGGACTCAGACCAAGCATGTGACTCCTTGTGTTTTTGCACAGGTGACTGTTTGTAGCTGTCTGTAAATGGGTACCTGCCCTCTTTAGGAATGGTAAAGCAGCGAGGGAGAGGAGATAGGCGCCGCCCTCAGTATGCTTGCCCCTAGAGAAGCGGAGGTCTCGTACCCCTCGCTTCCCTACAGCCACATAGGTTATGGGACACCTTTACCTTTTTGATACAGTTTGTAAGGAGAAGAGACGGATGCTGACCCCTATAGAACTGAAGCTAAGGTCTCTGACACCTCGCTCCCCTACAACCACATTGGTTATGGGAATATTTAACTTTTTTATATACTGTTTGTAGCACAGCTGCCACAGACTAATATCTGACATGAAGAGTAATCAATAATTATTAGCGTGGAAAACATTGACACTGTGCCCCTGGGAGACCTGGTGAACAATGCAATCATGCACCACTCATTTGCGCTGCTTGGCTTCAGTATAGTCCCCCAGTTTACCCAGCTGTAAATAGGTACCTACCCTCTTTAGGGTCAGGGAAGGTAAAGCAGCGAGGGAGAGGAGATGGGCGCAACCCTCAATATGCTGGCCCCTAGAGAAACTGAAGTCTTTTATGCCTAGCTCGCTCCCCTCCAAACACATAGGTTATGGGACACCTTTACCTGCAAGTCATGTACCTGCAGGGGAAGAACCCATCCCCTCCTACCAAGCGTGCATGGCTTCATTTTTCTCTGCATTTAGCTGTAACTTGTCATGTATTGTCCAGCTTTGAATCTCTTTCAGACAGTTGAACATATTTGTCAAGACATGGCAGATTTTCAGGAGAATCATTGCCCTGAATTAGAGTATCATCAGCATAAAAATTTATGGTTGCTCTGATGACTGTTTATTACGTATGACAATGGAACGGTATAGTGAGTGAAGAGAACAGGATCCAGAACTGATTCCTGTGGGAATCCACATTCCAGTTTGGCAGGTATTGACTGAATCTTGTTCACAGCAACTGTCTGGAATTGGTCTGTAAGGTGTGAACTAAACCAGGTGAGGGATGTGCCAGTAACACCACACGTTTTGAAGACTGGAGAGAAGAACTGAGCAGTCTGTAGTGTTGAAGGCTGCAGTTAAGTCAAAAAAGTAAAATGGAAGATTTTCCTGAGTCGAAAGCCAAGAGACGAGTGTGTTTAAGATGTGGACTAGGGTAGTTTCAGTACTGTGGTTGGTACAATAGACAGACTGGAATAGGAGGAGACTGGTGGAGAGAAGGTGGTTGTTGAGCTGTTTCAGAACAACTTTCTCACGTAGCCTACTTTGGAGACAAACGGTAGGCTAACCAATAAACTTTTTTTTACCCAGTTATTTCTTTTTTATATGCTGTGTTGAGTTCAAATACAAAGAAACATAATTTTCATTCCAGTGAAAGTGTGTGCTGGCTCTAGAGGATTGAAACAGGTCTGTAATTCTGTAGAATGTAAGGGTTGAGGTCGAGCTTTTTGAGTAGAGGTGCAACTAGAGTGATTTTGAGACCTGGTGGGTAAATTCACGAAAGAAGAGATGAGTTTACTGTCATGATGATGACAGAGGGAATAAGTTGTGGCTGGCACTGTGCCAAAAGAGAAGTAGGTAGGGGATTGAGATCGCGGGAGAGGGGAGGGGGGGGGCATCTATAGACAGACAGATAGAAACTCTAGACACAGAGACAAAATATGTCTTACCACAGACTTTGCAAAACAATAAGGGGAAGCAAAAAGAGACAGACAGACAGACAGGCAGACTGGCAGACTGACAGACAGACAGACTGGCAGACAGACAGACAGACAGACAGACAGACAGACTGGCAGACAGACAGATAGACTGAAAGATAGACTAAGTGGTAGAGATGCAGACAGACAGACAGACAGACTGGCAGACAGACAGACAGACAGACAGACTGGTAGACAGACAGAAGACAGACAGACAAACTGACATGGAGACTTAACAGGCAGACAGACCAACAGACAGACACACAGACCAGCAGACAGCCATACTGGCAAGAAGTCTCATCATCAAGCTTTTATTGCAAATCATCTTTTTTGTATATATCAAAACATTCATCAGAAAATACATCGTACACATGACATCATTTTGATTTTGGCTTTGAGTATTTTGACATCAAAATAATACAAGTTAATTCATCTGATGATGACGGAAAACGTGTACCTCACAATTTGATTTTTACCACGATTTTATTATTTGTGTGTGTCGTTATTTCACTTACAAAATACACATATGTCTATACACGAGTCCTTTTCTATGTGTTCCAAATGTGTTCAGTGCAGCACAGATAAACAACGAACATTTACTTCTGTCCTCGTTTCAAGCTCAGCTTGTGACTGTTGAGGTCAGAGTTCAGCACCACTCGCTTTCTTTGGCAACGGCATGTCTGTGACCTTGACGACAACCTTGACCTTTACAGCCGGTGACTTAAAGGGTCAAGGTCATCC
>CM060343.1:32460232-32467732 GCA_030674155.1 Stramonita haemastoma
TTTTTGTAAATATTGTCATCTGTTCCCACCGGTACACGATGGCCTACTCTTACGAAAAGCGGAACAGGATTTAACGTGTGCGCAAGATGTTCTGCGTGCGTTCGCACACGGGGCCTCGGTTTAAAGTCTCATCCGAAGGACTTTTGGGGAGAGGAAGAGAGAGAGAGAGAGAGAGAGAGAGAGAGAGAGAGAGAGAGAGAGAGAGAGAGAGAGAGAGAGAGGAGAGAGAGAGAGAGAGAGAGAGAAGGCAAGGCAAGGCAAAAATTTTTTATTCGAGGATAATAGATAAGCACACATGTGCTTTTTTACATCCAGTCCCCGCCCCTTTCAGGGATAACATCAAGATAAAAAGACAGCCTCAACTAAAACAAGAACAATTATAATGATCCAATTACCAAGAGCAAACCATACCAAGTATCAAACAACAGGTAAGAAATAAGACAGAGATACAATATTAAGGTAATGTTATAAAAAAAAAAGGCACTCATTCAGAAACGAAAATAAGAAGTAAGAATCAGTGATGATTTTGATTTGAATAATAAACAAGCAAACAAACAAACAAAGAAACCCCCACACACACAACAAAAAAAACACAAACAAACAAACAAAAAAAGGCGCAATGATTATAGATCAAACATGAGAATGTGGTGAGGTTAGATGACTGAAAACATCAATCCACCACCATATATCATCAAAATATGTCCCATAAAACATAAGATTTTGATAAAGGGTGAGAAAGAACAACAACAACAGGTCAACAGGTAAGAAATAAGACAGAGATACAATATTAAGGTAATGTTATAAAAAGGCACTCATTCAGAAACGAAAATACGAAGTAAGAATCAATGAAGAATTTGATTTGAGTACAAAAAGCCAAACAAAAACCAATCAAAGCAACAACAACAACAACAACAAAAAAGCGTAATAATTAAAGAGCAAACATGAGAATATGATGAGGTTAAATGACTGAAAACATCAATCCCACCATCTATTATCAAAATAAGTCCCATAAAGCACAAGTTTTTGAACAAAAAACAACAACCCAACTCACACACACACACACACACACACACACACACACACACACACACACACACACACACACACACACACACACACACACCTCACTTAGTCTTATGATTATAGTCATAAGATCATCATAATCAGAGAGAAGTGAGGAGGGAGAGGGCAGATAGTTGGAGAGGGGAGAAGTGTGGTTTGTTATTTTTGATTCATCAAGTAGATTAGAAGGTGATTTTTTAAGGTTGTTAATGATTGATGCTGTTTAATTGAGTCAGGGAGGGAGTTCCATAGGGCAGGGCCTGAGTATAGTAAACTAGTTTTGAACAAGTCTATTCTTGGGATTGGGACACTTGGCTTTACGGTATTTCTGGAATGATTCATTGGGAATTTGTCTTTTAAGGATGTGGGGACATTTCCTGTCAGTATCTTAAACATCATGATGCCTTTGTTATATTTTAGTCTTTGGTGTAGGGGAAGGATATTTAACTGAGTATAATCCCCTTCTAGCAAGGTTGTTTTCTTCAGAAGGACCAGTTTGAGACCACTTTTATACAGACTTAGTAATGGTTTCATGATATTTGCACTGGCAGAGTCCCAGAGAGAGAGAGAGAGAGAGAGAGAGAGAGAGAGAGAGACAGAGAGACAGAGAGACAGAGAGACAGAGAGACGGAGAGACAGAGAGACAGAGAGAGAGAGACAGAGAGAGAGACAAAGGGAGAGACAGACAGACAGAGACAGAGACAGAGCAGCAACAACAGAAAGTTGTAAAAAATGAGAGCAAAAAATGAGCCAATAACTGGATAACGCATCAACACCCTGAATCAGGCTATATCAAAAAAAGGAGAAAAAAAAACATAGTCACAGCATTAAGAATAATACAAACATTCAAAGAGAAAAAAAACAAAAATAAAAAATAAAATGAAAAATAAGGGAGACGATGCACTCACAGAGAGGAGCGGCAGGGGACTGGGGGGCAGAGTGACTGGCCTTGCCGTTGCTTTCCCCGTTGGTGTCGCCGTCAAAAATCAGATTTTCCAGACGTCGGCCAACCATGGACTGGTGCTGTTCGCCCTGCTGTACTGGCTCCTGGAGACATTGTCATCATTGTCTTCATTATCTTCATTATCATGATCATCGTCCTCATTATCATCATTATCATGATCATTATCTTCATTATCTTCATTATGATCATCGTCTTCATTATCATTGTCATCATCATGATGCTCATTGTGATCAGGATCATTGTCATCATTATTATGATCATTGTCACCATTATCATGATCATGGTCAGGATTTTTCTCTTCTTTTTTTTTGTTCCTCGGCTAAAGCTCTGAGGTTCACACAAAGGTGAGATTTTGAGTATGCGACCGTTATTTCCCACCATGAAGGTAGCCGCACTCCGACTTCGTGAATATATGTCGAGTATGTTCATTTTTCCATAACCAGCCGAATGCTGTCATGAGTGACAGGATCTCTGACACGCATATTTGATCTTCTGCATGTGTATATACACGAAGGGAATGAAAGCACTGGCAGGTCTGCATTTGAAGTTGACCTGGGAGATCTTAAACATCCCCACCCTTAATTATTAAGACACTACCGAGATTTGAACCCACGATTTCATGGACCCATGGGATTGAAGTTAAATGGTCTTAACCACTGAGCTGTCGCCCACTTACCCTCTCCACACACACACACACACACACACACACACACACACACACACACACACACACACACACACATACACACACAATCTTGTAACATGCTCATGCACACGACACGCATGCATTTACAAGACATGCATGCACACGGATGCCTGATAGCACAAGCCATGCACACGGACATGCATGCACACCACACTATATATATTTAAATCTGAAAACATGCCATACTGACTCAACACTGAACACTACATAGATAGCATCGTTATCTATACATACCCACCGCCTGTTCGTTGGACTTTGCATTTCCTGTTTGTGTGTTCTGGGTTTTATCTAGTATCTGGGATTTTTGGTGTTCCATTTTGTTGTTTTGTTTGTTTGTTTGTTGCTGTTGTTGTTTGTTTGTTTGTTGTTTTTGTGTGTGTGTGTGTGTGTGTTTTAACAATTCTCGTCCAATAGTTGGTAATCGACTTATAATCTACAACCAGTCATTTAATAAATTTCATTTCATACCAGTTTTAAGTCACAGCAGATTTCTTTGCATGAAATTCGGGCGGCTCTCCCTGGGGAGAGCGAGTCGCCACAAGTGCAGCGCCACCCACTACTTTTCTTTTTCCTGTCTGCAACTGTATTTGTTTCCCTGTCAGTGTGGGTCTTTTCTTCAGAATTTTGCCAAGGACAACCCTCTTGTAGCCGTGGGTTCTTTTGCGTGCGCTAAATAAATTTGTGTAACATACGGGACCTCGGTTTATCGTCTCATCCGAAAGACTAGCACCCAGACCATCACTTATGGTCTAATGTATAGGGGGGAAAAGTTTGGGGCCCAAACAGGGTTCGAAACAGAATATATATCTTTTTGTTTCTTTCTTTATTTTTTGTTTACTTAGGGGTTGTGTGGGTGTAGAAAGATTGCTCAGTCTGTTTTTCTTTTTTTCTCTTTCATTCTTTTATTTCGAGGATATTGGAATAAGCACTCATGTGCTTTTTTACATCCAGTCCTCGTGTGTATGCAATTTTGCAAATCTTGTCATTTGTTCCCACTGGCACACAATGGCCTACTCTTACAAAAAGCGGAACCGGATTTAATATGTGCAGGATTTAACGTTTCCTCATTCTCTGCCAGTTTCTTAAAGCAGTAGGTTGATGTATTAGTACCTCAAAATCATCGGACGTTTCATCATTTTCATCGTCATAGCCGTCATCTCGCTGAAGATGAAACATCACTGTCGTCAGGTTCTTGATCTGCTCACGGTGATTGGTGGAGGTGGACAGGAAACGCAATTTGATTGGTTGGAACACATTCCATTCAAGTGTGGGACGTTTTCATTGGTGCAAATGATGTCAGGTTTGTTTTGATTGGGTGGGTATAATTGTAATGTTTGTATATGTTTATTTAAATGTCCCAAACAGTTGTATAAAAAATAGACATTGATATTCGTTCAATGTTTTGTCCAGAGTCAAAAATAGAAAGTAAAAAAATCAGCGTAAAAAAAGGCATGCAGATTTCAATGAGTTTGATTAACATACAGGAGAAAATAAAATGTTGTTGAACAAGTATATTTTGTGAGTTCAAGTTTCGATGTTTTGTGTAGTATGTGCAATTAGTAGGTTTGTGTTTGGTGGGTTTTTTGAAGATGTAGCAAAAGTGAAGATGATTGGACGACGACATCCAGATGGCGGTGAAAGGCGTGATGTGATTGGTTGAAAATCAATCCCGATCCAGAAACGGGGTGCAGGCAGTGTCAGGCATGGCAGGCAGCCACAGAACCACACATGCACAGGCACACATGCAACAGAAACACACACACACAATCATGCAACACACACAAAATCATGCAATAGAAACCACACACACAACACACACACACACACACACACACACACACACACACACACACACACACACACACACAACCATGCAACAGAAGCACACACACACACACAATTATGCAACAAAAACACACACACATACACACAATCATACAACAGAAAACACACACACACACACACACACACACACACACACACACACACCACACACACACACACACACACAACACAACCATGCAACAGAAGCACACACACACACAATTATGCAACAAAAACACACACACATACACACAACCATGCAACAGAAACACACACACACACACACAACACACACACACACACACACACACACACACAAACACACACACACACAAACACAACACACACACACACACTACACACACACACACACACACACCACACACACCACACACACACACACACACAACACACACACGAGAACAAAATAAGATGAAAGAGAACAAGCACAACATCACTGAACTGAAAACTAAAATGGCTGCACTCTTTGTGGGATGAAACAAACATGCATGCATAAGTAGATAGATAATAAATAAATAAATAGGCATGCACTCTGGACAAACAAAACCCCAAAATGAATAGGAAGGTGAAGTAATGATTTCAAAAAAGAAATTTAAAAAAGTGTATGAGTGCATGTGTCTTAAAAATGGAAATAAAATATTACACTGCTCTCCCTTCCAGCTTTTCTTCATTTCTTTTGTTAGGTTATGTCCTAATTATATATATATATATTATTTTTGTATGTATATGTATTATGTATTATATATATTATGTAAATGTATGTAATATATTTATGTACGGAGGTTGGTGTTTGTGTCTGTGTGCGCGCGTTGCGCGCGTTTAAATATGGTGCGTGTGTGTGTATTCATCATTTCCCAAATTCGCAAAACAATTTACACAGACATAAAGAAATGAGAAATATAGGACTTCACATTCAGGCTACTTTGCAGGTTAGGTTTAGGCAGTGCACGTCACTAGTAAGGAATCTAGTAAGGTGAAGACGCACCTTTTTTATTTTTCATGAACTCTCAATGTCGGAGGGTTTTTCAAGTCTTCTATGCTGTACACTCTCTTCTTCAGAGCGTCGTTCTCGAACTCCAGTGCGTACACCTGCACCGTACATACACACACACAACACACACCGCACGACACGCACGCCACACACACACACACACACCACACACACACACACGCACACACAAAACCTACAAGCACGCGCGCGCAAGCACGCACACACACACATACAAGCACACGCAGGCAGACACGCACACACACACACACAAGCACGCGCGCACACACGACACATACACAAGCACGCGCGCGCAAGCACACACACGCACGCACACGAGCACGCGCGCGCAAGCACGCACACACACAAGCGCGCGCACACATGCATGCACGCACGCACACAGGCATACACACACGTGCAAAGTAGTCGATGGGTAGATGCATAAATCGATAAATTAATGAATGATCAGTTAGACAGACAGATAGACAGACAGACAGACGGACGATAGAGACAGATAGATTGACAGAGAGAGAGAGACAGAAGAGAGAGAGAGAGAGAGAGAGAGAGAGAGAGAGAGAGAGAGAGAGAGACAGAGACAGAGACAGAGACAGACAGACAGACAGACAGACAGACAGACAGAGAGACAGAGAGAGAGACAGAGAGAGAGAGAGAGAGAGAGACACGGAGAGACACAGAGAGACACAGAGAGACAGAGAGAGGCAGAGAGAGACAGAGAGAGAGGAGATAGATACATAGACAGATACATAGACAGATAGGCAGATAGATAGATAGACAGATAGATAGACCCTTCTCTCCAGCAGTAAAAACTATCTTATAATCCATCTCACACCACCACCACCCCCACACCACCACCCACACCACCACCACCCCACACCACCACACCACCACCACCACCACACCACCACACCCACACCACACCCACACACCACCCCCACCACCACCCCCACCACCACCACCCCCCACCACACCCACCACCCACCCCACCACACCACCACCACCACCCACACCACCCACACACCACCACCCCCACACCACCACCACCACCACCACCACCACACCACCACACCCCACACCACCACCACCACCACCACCCCCACACCACCACCACCACCACCACCCCCACACCACCACCCCCACACCACCACCACCAAACAAACAAAGAGAGAAAAAGGATCCTTCTCTCCTGCAGTGAAAACTGTTTTCCATAATCCTTTTCACCGCCACAACAACAACAAAAACAACAACAACACACAAACAAACAAACACACGCACAAACAAAGGAAGGGAGACACCCTACCTTTCTCTGCAGCAGCAAGCACTGTTTCTTGCAGTCCATCTCCCCCCTCCCCCGACAACCACCACCACCACCACCACAACAACAACAACAAGAAAACAACAACACAACAACAACAACAACAACAAACAAAGACAGCCTACCCTTCTCTGCAGCAGCAGGCACTGTTTCTTGTAGTCCATCTCCCCCCCACCCCCGCCACTGCCAGACGCCGCAGTGCTGCCTTCCTCCAGGAACCGTTTGTAGGCAAGGTCAAAGGCCTGACCTACAGTCAGGGTGATTTCTTCGGCCTGAAATAATAACACCCACAGCAGTTAGTCAGTTAATTCGTCAGTTAATGTGTATGCCAGGTCAAAAGCTTGACCTACAGTCAGAGTGATTTCTTCTGCCTGTGAAAAATAGCGACACAGCAGTCAGTTGTTTCGTCAGTTAATCCGTCAGTTATTTCCTCGGTTAATGTGTAGGCAAGGTCAAAGGCCTGACCTACTGTCAGGGTGATCTCTCCTGCCTGTAACACAGCAGTCAGTCATTTCATCAGTTATTTTACCAGTCATTTCGTCAATTATTTCTTCAGTTATTTCGTCAGCTGGATACGGGATAGCTCAGTGGTCAGAGCGCTC
>CM060343.1:32482732-32485232 GCA_030674155.1 Stramonita haemastoma
GACTATTGCAATTCTCTTTTGGCTGGTCTGCCAGCATCATCTATCCACTCTCTCCAACGCATACAAAACTCTGCAGCTCGACTGGTCCTCAGAAAGAAAAAATCTGAACACATTACTCCTCTCTTGCAATTTCTCCACTGGCTGCCTGTGCCACAGAGAGTTAACTACAAGATCAGTACTCTCTGTTATAAATGTCTCCACAAAACAGCACCCTCCTACCTCTGTGAATGTCTTCACGTGTACACACCTTCTCGTTCCCTCCGCTCGGCTGCAGATACCTTATCCTTAAAAATTCCGAGATTCAACCTATCTACCGTTGGCCGCCGCTCTTTCTCTATTTCTGGTCCATCAATCTGGAATGACCTCCCTCTATCCCTTCGGCAAAAGCCTACATATGACACTTTTAAATCCAACCTCAAGACACACTTGTTTCAAACCTAAGATTTGTGTCTTCTGTTTTCATCTCCTATTTGTCCCTGCCTTCAACATTTGAAATTCCATTTCACCCTGTCAAAATGTATAACCTCTATAAGTGTGTGTGTGTGTGTGTGTGTGTGTGTGTGTGTGTGTGTGTGTGTGTGTGTGTGTGTGTGTGTGTGTGTGTGTGTGTGCGCGTGCGCGCGCGCGCGCGTGTGTGTGCTTTCGAATTTGCTAGAATTATTTATTGTCATTGATTGTTTGTTGTGAGGGTCGAGTGCAAGCGCTTTGATTTGTTTTTACAAGATATAGCGCTATATAAATTCCATGTATTATATTATTATTATTATATGACAGACAACAGTAGTTGCTGTCTGAGTGTTCGACGAAGAAAAATAATTGTAAAGAAGAAAAATTGCGAAGAATGGCGAAGAAGAATTGCAAAGAAGAATTGCGAAGAATTGCAAGGAAGAAGAAGGAGGAGAAGAATTGCGAAGAATTGTGAAAGAAGAAGAAGAAGAAGAAGAAGAAGAAGAAGAAGAAAGAAGAAGAAGAAGAAGAAGAAGAAGAATGTCTGGATATGATAAATATGACTGACTGCTAGTATTGACATCACGCATATCAATACTAGCTGTGTCAGTAGGTTTTTCTTTTTTATCCACATTTTCTTCATGAGAAATTTCCTGTCCGTGTGTTTAGTAACTTTCCGCAGGCATCAGAAATTATCAAATTAATGTTTATTGCACTGTCCAACACGACGTCTGCTGTAGTTAGTGTTCATCCATAATAATAATGTTGTTTTTCCATGTTTGTTCTTGGTGTGTTTGTTCAGTGTTCTTGGCAATGTGTTCGTTAGATTAGCTGGTGGTTTGTTGTTGTTGTTGATGGTGTTGTTCCTTTTGTTCTCGTTGTTATTACTGTTGTTGTTCTTGTTGTTTTTGTTTTGTTGTTGTTTTTGCTGTTGTTGTTCTTGTTGTAGTTGGTGTTGTTCCTTTTGTTCTCGTTTTGTTGTTTTTGCTGTTGTTGTTCTTGTTGTAGTTGGTGTTGTCCTATCTTGTTTCTTGTTCCTGTTTTGTGTTGTTTTTGTTTTATTGGTGTTGCTGTTTTTTGTTGTTGATGGTGTTGTTCCTTTTGTTGTGGTTGGTGTTGCTGTTGTTGTTGTTGTTGTGTTAAAGGTGTTATCACTTTTGTTGTGGTTGGTGTTATTGTTGTTTTTGACATTGGATGTGTTGCTCCTTGTATTTTGCTGTTGTTGGTTTTCTTGTTCTTCTAGCGGATGTTTTAACTTCAAAGCACCTTCCCCCACCCTCTCGACCTCGTTAAATCTCACAAGTAGTGATCGTAAACAAACGTAAAATCGAACATAACAAAAACAACAACATGAGTGCGTGCACACACACACATACACACACACACACAAACGTGTGCGCGCGCGCACACAACACACACACATACACACCCACCCACCTACACACACACACACAACACCCCCCCCCCCCCCCACACACACAACCCCCCCCCCCACACACACACACACACACACACGCTCCACCCCCCACACTCCCCCCCCCCCCCACACACACACACACTACTCACTGGATTTCATGATGGCGTCTCGACACCACAGTCTCCCAAGCCGATTAACCCCTCCTCCCTCTCTCTTCCTCTTCCTCCTCTACTCAAAATCCCCAGAAGAAAGGACCCAGAGCGGCTGCTGTAGGGTAGGTGGGTATCTACCCAGAGACTCTCAACACCACTCTCTCTCTCTCTTTCTTCTCTCTAGTCCCTCGGGCAAGTTGGGGCAAGTTGGGGCAGCTGTGGGCAGACGACTGGGCAGCTTAGCGATGGGGCAGGCTGCACACTGGTGTCTTTGGGCAAAAGTCTCCGGGATAACGTAGTTCTGTGGAGAAAGAGAAGAAATATTGGTTATATTTTATTATCTTTATCGTCATCGTTGTCGTTGTTATGGTCGTCATTGTCGTCGTTGTTGTCCAATTGTTGTTGTCGTCGTCTCGTCAACATCATCATCATCATCACTCATCACTATCATCATCATCATCATCATCTATCATCATCATCATCA
>CM060343.1:32490232-32492732 GCA_030674155.1 Stramonita haemastoma
AAGCAATTATGTGCTTTTTTATCCAGTCCCCGTGTGTATGCAGTTTTGTAAATATTGTCATCTGTTCCCACCGGCACACGAGAAGAGAGAGAGAGAGAGAGAGAGAGAGAGAGAGAGAGAGAGAGAGAGAGAGAGAGAGAGAGAGAGAGAGAGAGAGAGAGAGAGACAGACAGACAGACAGACAGACAACAGACAGACAGAAAGAGAAAGAGGGAGAGAGGAGATGGGCACCGCCCTCAAAATGCTGGCCCCAAGAGAAGCTGACATATCTGACATCTCGCTCCCCTACGACCACATAGGGTATGGGACACCTCTGTCTTTATTTTATGGTGTAGTTTTCTTGCAATTGTACCGATGCTTTGTTTGCTTGTTTTAAGTGGTGTTTGTTAGCTAATATTATTTTTTAAAACTATTTTGTACATTTCCTCCTGAAAAGCGGTTGCAGCAAAATCTGGGGTTGTCATCCTTGAATTTGTAATCGAAAATATTTACTGTTTCATATGAACACACACCCACTAGCTGCCAAAGCATTGTTTAGTTTAACGTTGAGGGTGGGAGTTTTTTGTTTGTTGTTTTTGTTGTTGATTTTTTTACACTTTTTTTATAGTTAGAGCACGTTATAAGGCATTTGCTACCTGTACCCTTATCATGAATTAATATTTTATTTTATTCATTTTTCATTTTTTCTTTTATGATAGTATACAATCTCTACGCGAGTTTCTTACCACCAATGTATGTTATATTTTCCTGAATAAACATTATTCAAACCAAAACACTGGACTAAAAAAAAAAAAAAAGAACGAAAGCAAAAAAAAAAAAGAGAATGTCCCACAAAATACCTGAACAGTACAACCAACCTTTACACTGTTCCTGTACCACATCCACACCACACTATAGGTATGTACCACCTCAACATGCCTGCCTACCTGCCTACCTGCCTGCCACCTGCCTGCCTGCCTGCCTTTTTCACACTGACAACTAAACACACACACAGTGACAACCTTCCATAATCACACCGCCCACCACCACCACCCCTCCTCTCCTCTCTCCTCTTCCTCTTCCTCTCCTGCCCCTATCATTATCACAGCATTGTCACGCCCGCTGATAAGCGATTATCTGGTGACTGGAGGCCTATAGACCTGAATGATAATGCATTGTCTGTCCACAGCTCGAATGATGATCCCTTATTGAGAGCTATCTACTGTCTCCCTTACTACTTCTATCTATTGTCTCCTGCTTGACATGGCGAAGGGACAAATGCTGGCTGTCACTTTGTGGTCCAAAGTTGAAGAAGGAACGTGTTGTCTGTGTATGTTTAGTGTGTGTGTGTGTGGTGGGAGAGAGAGAGAGAGAGAGAGAGAGAGAGAGAGAGAGAGAGAGAGAGAGAGAGAGAGAGAGAGAGAACCTCGAAACTCAAAATGAATATTTTAATGAGGGTAATTGGATAAGCCACAAGCTTCTTTACACCAGGCCCTCAGAAAAAAAAAAAAACCCAACAAAACAACCCAACAATAAGAAAGAAATAAACAAGCCAAACAAACGTAACGGAATCGGCAAGTAATAAACACATCAAGAACACTGTATCCAAAATCAATCATGTAGTTATTTACATAACCACCAATGTGTCCAATCAAATCTAAACATTTCACTCCAAACACACACACGCGCGCCACACCACACACACACACACACACACACACACACACACACACACACACACACACACACACACACACACACACACACACAACATTGATATAGATGCACAATTAAAAAAAATCAAAAGAGAGAGAGAGAGAGACAGAGAGAAGAGACAGAGACAGAGAGAGAGGAGAGAGATTGAGAGAGAGACAGACAGACAGAGACAGAGAGAGAGAGAGAGGGGGGGAGGGTAGGGTAGGGGAGGTGAGATAAGTAGCGGTTACCTGTGCGTGTCTCCAGTCTCATTGTACCTACCTACTTACCTGCATAATTGTAACACGTTGATTACTCTCTCAGGCTGCTCTCTCTCTCTCTCCTCTCTCTCTCCTCTCTCTCTCTCTCTCTCTCTCTCTCTCTCCTCTCTCTCTCTTCTCTCTCTCTAAATAAGCTTTTTGTCATTAAGCCATCGCGCGCGCACGCGCACGGTAGTGTGTGTGTGTGTGTGTGTGTGTGTGTGTTGTGTGTGTGTGGTGTGTGTGTGTGTGTGTGTGTGTGTAGGTGCGCGTACCTGCGTTCGTGCGTGTGTGTGTGTGTGTGGGTGGTGTCGTGGTGTGTGTGTGTGTGTGTGTGTGTGTGGTGCGCGCCTGCGTTGTGTGTGTGTGTGTGTGTGTGTGTGTGTGTGTGTGTGTTTGGTGTTTTGTGGTGTGGTGAAGAAGAGGAGAGAAGATTTTTGGGTAGGAGGGGCAGGATGGGGTACATTAAAATTTTTGTGGTGTGTGGTGCTGATGTGTTTGGGAGAAGAAGGAAAGGGGTGTGAACTGATTTGTGTCGGTGTGAGTGAAGGATGGAAGAGAGAGAG
>CM060343.1:32495232-32500232 GCA_030674155.1 Stramonita haemastoma
GAGAGAGAGAGAGAGAGAGAGAGAGAGAGAGAGAGAAGAGAGAAGAGAGAGACTAATGCATGTTTAATGCATGTATAGTTTAGTCACTTATTTATGGTTAGTTATTAGCAATCAGTCAGTCAGTCATTCAGTTAGTTATTAAGTTAGTTAGTTCGTGAGTTCATCACTTACTTAATTAAGCTGATTATCGTGTAATACAGTATCATCAGATAATTATCATCCGGGGTGTCCGAAAAAACAAAGGGTAAGTGCTGTCAGCGCCAGTTCCCCTGACACCGCCTGTCTAAACCCTTCTGTCTGTCTGTCTGTTCTTCCCCCATCAATACAATGGTGGGTCTTTGATCAGCTGCTAAGCCCCCCTCCCTCCCCCTTCCCCATCCCACTTCTCCTTCTCCCTTCTCTCCCCCTCCCCCAACTGCCACTAGTTCAGCAGACAAGGGACAGAAGACAGTAGAAATGTAAGGACAGACAGAGAAGCAAGGAATTATAGAGTCCTGGCATCCTCCCTCCCCCCTCTACCACAACCCACCCCCTCCCAAGTTTGGCCCGGTTAGTTAAAAAAAAAAATCGGAATCCAATGAGATTTGTACACACAACACACACACACACACACACACACACACACACACACGGCACACAACAAAATACAACACACCACACACAACAACACACAAACACAATATTAGCGCTGTAATATATATAATAATATATATACACACAATATAGATAGACAGATAGATAGATAGATAGATAGATAGATAGATAGATAGATAGATAGATAGATAGATAGATAGATAGATAGATAGATAGATATGATAGATAGTATAACATCAATGCCGACTCCACTCTCCCAAGAAGTCCTTCGGATGAGACTATGAACTGAGGCCCCGTGTGCAAACGGACACAGAACATCTTGTTCACAAACGTTAAAAGCTGGTCCACTTTTCGGAAGAGTAGATCATTGTGTGCCAGTGGGACAGATGACAAAAACTAACAATACCTCATACACACGGGGACTGGATGTGAAAAAACCCCACTTGAGTGCTTAATCCATTATCTTCGAACTAAACGAAGGAAATAAAATAAAGAATAAAGGGCAAGTCAAAACTTTCATTTTTTCACCCCGGGGGTAACAATTTGATGGGTGGCATCTTTTCATCCACAACACCGCCTGAAAAAAGCATCCATTAACCAATCCCCGATAGCTCAGGTGTATGTCAATGCCGCTATATATAGCTCTGTCTGTGCTTTGTTTTTGTTCCTGATTGGCCCGGCACTTGACATTGACCTTGACCCTTCACAGACACGTGCCATTCGTCACAGCAAAAGATGGAAAGAGGAGAGGAGCTGATCGCCACATCAACATCACCATAATATTGATCACACAGTAAAGTGAAACATATACACATCTTTACTGATGATGGTGATAATGATGACGATAACAGCAAAAATAACTCCGCACCTGACGTACCACCTGGAGATAACAGAAGTATGACAACAACGAAAACAGCTACATACCCAAAACCAAAAGATAACAGAAAAATGCGATAACAACATAAACACAACTCCATTCCTGATCATCACACCGAGTGATAACAGAAATCTAATGACAGCAGCAAAAAAGGAAAAAAAACTAAACTGCATACACACGGGGACTGGATGTAAAAAAAAGCAGCTAGTGTTTATTCCATTATCCTCTATATAAAAGAAAAAAAAATAATAAAATAAACAAAAAAACGACATTACACCTAACCTTGCAACCAAGAGAGATAACTGCAGCTGATTATCTCCCTTCGCCAAAAGCCTACATCTAACACTGTCTAACCCAGACTCAAAATACACTTAGTTCCTACCTAAAACCTCCCCACACTCCTACATTTGTCCCTATTTTTTAACAGCCACCTTCATCTTCATCTGTGGTGTGTGTGTGTGTGTGTGTGTGTGTGTGTGTGTGTGTGTGTGTGTGTGTGTGTGTGTGTGTGTGTGTGTGTGTGTGTGATTTCATTATTTAGATTCAGGTGTATCAACCATTCTTTACCGATTGAAACAGGACGGGTCAACGGCATTCCGCGCGAAAATCGTCTTTGTAAACAATGTGACATGAAAACGATAGGAGATGAGCTTTCACTTCATAATGGAATGTCCGAAGTTTTCTGAGCTTAGGAAGAATGTCCTACCTCATGAATATTTGTATCCAAGATCCGTGTTCACATTTTGTAATTTGTTCTCTTCTGATAAAAATATGTTATTAAAACTTAGCAAATTCATACTTAAGAGTAAAGTTGCATGACATTAATGAAAGGGTTGACTATATTTTTATTTCTGTGAAATTCTGTGTATGAACGTATTCTATTAATGCAAATTATATATGTTACAGTTGATTTTGTTTGAAATCCTCCATGCCCCAAGAGGGGTCAAAGGCGAATTAAATCTTGAATCTTGAATCGTGTGTGTGTGTGTGTGTGTGTGTGTGTGTGTGTGTGTGTGTGTGTGTGTGTGTGTGTGTGTGTGTGTGTGTGTGTGAGAGAGAGAGAGAGAGAGAGGAGAGAGAGAGAGAGAGAGAGAGAGAGAGAGAAGAGAGAGAGAGAGAGAGAGAGAGAGAGAGGAGAATCCTATTTGTGGATGTTTGCATGTGTGTAAATGATTTGAATGCGAGTGTTTTGATTTGTTTGTTATACAAGATGTAGTGCTATATCAATTCTACACATGATGATGACGACGATAGATGATGATGATGAAATGATGATGATGATGATGATGAAAGATGATGATGATGATGATGATGATGATGATGATGATGACTGTTATTATCATGTTAAACAAAAGGTGAACAGACAACAATACAACACAATACAAAAGACAATACAACGCAACACAAAAAATATAAATGCAACACAATACAACACAATAAAATACTCATTCCCAAACAAAAGAATCTACTACACTACCATACAACATAATGCAGTACGACAGAATAAAAGGTAACAGATAAAGCTGTCCCATAACCCATGTGGTTGTAGGGCCAGGGGAGCGAGGCATCGGAGACCTCAGCTTCTCTAGGGGCCAGCATGTTGAGGGCGGCGCCCATCTCCTCTCCCTCGCTACTTTACCTTCCCTAAACCTAAAGAGGGCAGGTACCCATTGACAGCTGGGTGAACTGGGGAACTGTACTGAAGCCAAGCGTACAAACGGTCACCCATCCAATTGGCAACCACGCCTGACGCTGCTTAACTTGACCGGGGGAAAGCGAGTGCTCTGACCACTGAGCTATCCCGTCTCCAACACACACAACACCAGACAATAAAAAGGAACTGCTTGGGTCATCCGAAGAGGACAGTATACATCATGAATCCCTGACAAAGAAAAACAGATACAAAATGAAACAGAAAATAAAACACAGTAGAGAAGCACAAAAAGTTCAAACTGTTTTAGCCTGACAACAAAATAGACGACAATAAGAACAAAGATGAAAAAAACAGCAAAAATATCTAAAACTGAAAAAACACACACACTTAAAAACACACACACACACACACACACACACACACACACACACACACACACACGACACACACACACACACACACACACACACACACACACACACACACACACACACACACACACACACACACACAACACACACACACACACACACACACACACCATGGACATGAGGAACAAAAGACAAAATAAAGCAGACAAAGAGAAAGAGAGAAAAGACAGAACAAAGACAGGACAGGAATGGAAACACACGACAGCAAAGCACGATCAGACACATCACAACAAAACAAATCACAACACGAAGAAAAAGAAAAAAAATCACCTTCCTCCCCCCTCCCCCTTCCCTCCTATGTCTGCTGATGTAATGAGAGACTTGTGACGTGCAGTTACCAACAGGGAAATTGGTGCTGACACCACACCACACACACACACACAGATGACAACATTTATAAAACTGCATACACGAGTACTGGGTGTAAAAACACGGGTATTGGTTGTAACAACAGATGACAAGATTTACAAAACTACATACACACGGGGACTGGATGGAAAAAGCACATGAGTGCTTATTCCATTATCTTCGATATATAATAATAGTAATAATAATAATAGTAAGAAGAAGAAGAAGAAGAAGAAGAAGAAGAAGAAGAAGAAGAAGAAGAAGAAGAAAGAACACACACAGACACAGACACAGACACACACATAGAGACACACAGACACACAGACACACACACACACACACACACACACACACACACACACACACACACACCACATACATACACACGCACACACAACACACACACACACACACACACACACGCACACACACACACACACACACACACACAACAACACACACACACACACACACACACAACACACACACACACACACACACACGGTGTAATGCCTTTAACCCCTATTGAGGGTATGGAGGATGACATAGTCAACAGCAGAATAAAGGAAACAGCAACTGACTTTAAGATATCGGTACCAGCAAAAACTAAACAAAACAAGTTCGGCAGGCAACACACACACACACACACCACACACACACACACACACACACACACACACACACACACACACACACACACACACAGAGAGAGAGGAGAGAGAGAGAGAGAGAGAGAGAGAGAGAGAGAGAGAGAGAGAGAGAGAGAGAGAGAGAGAGAGAGAGAGGTGTATACGGAGAGAGATTAGAGAGAGATGGTAATAGCAACCCCCTACCACACAAGCCACCATCATCACCAACAACAGATCAGAGAGACAGACAGACAGACAGACAGACAGACAGACAGACAGACAGAAGAGAGAGAGAGAGAGAAGAGAGAGAGAGAGAGAGAGAGAGGAGAGAGACAGACAGACAGACAGACAGACAGACAGACAGACGACAGACAGACAGAGAAGACAGACAGACAGACAGACAGACAGACAGACAGACAGACAGATACAGAGACGGAGACGGAGACGTAGACGGAGATGGAGACCAA
>CM060343.1:32510232-32512732 GCA_030674155.1 Stramonita haemastoma
CACGAGCCCATCATTCTAACCACCAGGCTATTCCGTCCCTCTGCGTGTATAAGTGTGTGTTGTGTGTGTGTGTGTTGTGTGTGTGTGTGTGTGTGTGTGTGTTGTGTGTGTGTGGTGCGTGCGTGCGTGCGTGCGTGCGTGCGTGCGTGCGTGCTGCGTGCGTGCGTACGTGGTGTGTGTGTGTGTGTGTGTGTGTGTGTGTGTGTGTGTGTGTGTGTGTGTGTGTGTGTGTGTGTGTGTGTGTGTGGTGTGTGTTTCTGCTGGACACTGAAAGAGAAAACTTCAATTCGCTCTCCATCGCTTCAGAAAAACTGTTGCAGTGGAGGACGTACCCAAAGGCTGAGAAATCAGCAAGAATACAAGTATAATGATCACGGTCATCACAGAGAATAGAACCCCCCGACCAATGACTAAAATTGATCCAAGCAACTCTAATCCACACAGCTTTCGATAATAAAAAAGACAACATTCTGAGCTGCTCTGAAGGCGGACTGTGTCAGCCTGGGCCAGCGGGCAGACAGACCTCCTGCAGAGTGACAAGCACAGGAGAGACAGACCTGGCACTGTGCACCTCAGCCACTCAGAGAAGGAGTAGAAGAGGACCAGAGGATTGGTGGTCTAGTTGGTAACGCGCCTGCCTAGAAAGCGAAAGGTTCGGGTCGGAGTGTGCGGTGGTTCGAATCCCGTTTGGGCCCAAAACTTTTCCCCCATCCATTAGACCATGAGTGGTGGTCTGGCGCTAGTCATGAGACGATAAACTGAGGTGTCGTGTGTTACACATCATTATTTAGCGCACGTAAAAGAACCTACGGCAACAACGGGGTTGTCCTTGGCAAAATTCTGTAGATAAAAGCCACTCTGATAGGGAAAGCATATACAGCTGCAGACAGGAAAAGGAATAAAAAAAAATAATTAAGGGTGGGCGCCGCATTTGTGGAGACGTGCTCTTCCTGGGGAGAGCAGCCCGAATTTCATGCAGAGAGATCTGCTGTGACAAAAAGTGGTATAAAATAAAAAATAGAATAAATCCAAACACACGCCAAGATCAAAAATAGACTCGATTCCAGAGTTGTATCTCTTTTGTGCGCTGCAAATTCTTCTTCATGACCGTTCACACAGCAACTACTGTTGTCTGTCATATGCGCCAAAATGCGTTACGCTGCTGTTAAGCGCCTGACAAGTCAGGCCCAGCGCATCCGACTTCGGCATGGGGAGAAATACTTTTAAGTTTTTCTAAGAAAACAAAAGGTCTGAGAATGGACCAAGAAGGTTGCAAGAAACAGACGAGAAGAAAAATGCCAGGAAGAACAAGACAGGAAGCCAGTGGTCAGAACATTGCGCTCGCAATTTGACGCCCGGGTTCGAGTCCCGTTCGAGGGGATTTTTCTCCTGAGTCAACATCAGTGCTGATCCACTCTTCAAAAAAGTCCTCGGATGAACTATAAACCGAGGTGCCGTGTGCGAAAGCACGCATAACATCTTGCGCACACGGTACGTACCGATTGGAACAGATGACAAGATTGACAAAACTCCATACACACAGGGACTGGATGTAAAAAAAAAAAAAAAAAGCACATGAGTGCTTACTCCATTATCATCGATATAAAAGAATATATATAAAACAATAAAAAATAATAATAAAATAAAAGAAGAAAGCAAAACCAGAGGGCTGGAAAAGAGGGAATTGCCAGCACAGATTTCAGAGGTGGGAGTGTTCTTTATACCCACAGACCCCGGCATCCCTATAGGGGGCAGAAGGGTAAAATAAAAATGTCGGCATTTCATAACAGTCATAGACACGTCACAGACGATCCCCCCCTCCCCCCCCCGTCCTTTCCTCCTCTCTCTCTCTCTCTCCTCTCTCTCTCTCTCCCCTCTCTCTCTCTCTCTCTCTCTCTCTCTCTTCTCTCTCTCTCTCTCTCTTCTCTCTCTCTCTCATTCCTGTGGCCTTGGACACGCTTGGTTGGCTAGACAAGCCCCTCTGTCACGTTCCAGGGGATTTTAAAAAAAAATAATTAATGTTTGTGACATCATATAGTAAGTTTGCCGGTGTAAGTGTTGACGAATGTTCCCCACTGAAATCTGCTCCCTATGGATAAAGGGGGGGGGGGGGGGGGAAGGGGGGGGGGGTTGTTTTGGTTTGGTTTGGTTTGTCAGGTCCAATGGTTTTGTTTTATTTATTTATTTTTTTATTTATTTTTGGTGTGTGTGTGTGTGTGTGTGGTGTGTGTGTGTGTGTGTGTGTGTTCTTCTTCTTTTTTTGGTTTAATGCATATCAGGTGATTAGACAATATACATTCGTTAGATGACTGAAGGGTGAGGGGAAAGTGAAGATAAGAAAATAATGGATGATGATAAGTTTATAATTTCATTTTAGTACTGACCTATGGTGTGGCAAATACTTGCTGCAATGATATTGGACATGCGACTGGAATCATAAGAACTTGGAATTCCGTATTTTTCTTAGATTATCCCTTTGCTTTTATACGAGGCAATGAGA
>CM060343.1:32540232-32590232 GCA_030674155.1 Stramonita haemastoma
ATACAATGTTCTTAAAAAACCATTGACTAGAAAAGACATATGATCACCATTATTTACACATTATACGCACGCGTTCGCATCCACACATACACACACACACACACACACACACACACACACACACACACACACACACACACACACACACACGCTCCCCCCTCCCCATACAATCCCACACACCACCCGCCCCCACACTCATGCATACCACACACACCCGCCCCCCACCGCCCACACCCCCCCCCCCCCCCCCCACACATACACGCTATCCACACCCCCCCGTCCCCCTCCCCCCCCCCCCCCCCCCCCACCACACACAATTGGTAGAAAGACATGAATTTACAAGCAATTCAAAAAATCAGTCAAGCCAAAATAAGACATACTTATTTATGGGTACATGCCTGTATGCATTGGCTACATACATAACAATGGCAGTCAGGTAAGTAATTCAGAGAAAAACACACACACACACACACACACACACACACACACACACACACACACACACACACACACACACACACACACACACAAATAAACAAAAAACAAAAAAGAGCAAACAAACAAACAAACAAAAAAGACAAACAACCTCAGTCAGTGTTATGAGTTTAGAACTCGGATAGCTACTGGCACAAAGGAATTCCTTTTTCTGTTTGTTTTGCTGTTGTGGCATTGAAAACGACGTCCTGAAGGCAACAATTCAAATTCTGAAAACAGAGCGTGGGAGGAATCGGCCAAAATGGCTGTTGCTTTGCATACAAGCTGCTGATTACAAAACGACTTGAGATCTCTTTGTTCTTCTCCGATAATTTTAGAGCAGATTCTCACAATTCTCTGAAGACCATTCTTGTTCTTAATGCTAAGGTTATTGTACCAGCAAATGAAAGCAAAACTTAAAACGCTCTCTATGTAAGACTTGTACTGTTGTAGAACAAAGAAAGAATCTTTTTGTCGACAAAAAATGAGTTAAGCTTCCTCAGAAAATACACTCGTTGTTGCCCCTTTTTGACAATGGCGTCAGTGTTAGCATCCCAATTTAGCTTGTGATCAAAAACAGTTCCCAGATATCTGTATTTCAAAACGTTTTCAACTTCTTCATTATGGATGATGGTAGTTGCTTGTATTATCTTTAGGCATATTTTATTTTAATTAAAGCTGTTGAAATCATGTTAGCTAATTATGTTGGTGAAATGTTTGTTGTTGTTGTTTTATTTGTTTGTTTGTTTTTTCCCCTTTGCTTTCTTTTGTTGGTTTTATTGTTTGCTAGAGATTTTCTGCTTTGTTTTTTGTTGGTTTTTTGTTTTGTTTTGATTTTTGTCGTTTTGATTTTTTTTTCTTTTCTATAGATAGATGGTTTGATGGAAAAAAGCAAATCGATGCTTACTCAATGAACCATCTGGAAATAAAAATTTGATTGATTGATTGATTCACACACACACCACACACACACACACACACACACACACACACACACACACACACACACACACACACACACACACACACAGTGTACATTATATATAATATAATATGTATGTACATGTGCACGCACACACAACACACACACACACACACACACACACACACCACACACACTTATCATGTATACTCCCCTCTCTCTCTCTCTCTCTCTTCTCTCTCTCTCTCTTTTGTCTCTCTCTCTCTCTCTCTCTCTCTCCCTCTCTCTCTCTCCCTCTCTCTCTCCTCTCCTCTCTCTCTCTCTCTCTCTCTCTCTTGCTGTTCCTCTTGTTCTTCTTGCTGTTGTAGGTGTTTGAATTTATGATGAGCCTGAATGGCAGTGTTTGTGTTGTAGTGAAGACGATTGAATTATGGGTATGTTGTGAAAGTTTGTGCTAGAGAAGACCGACAAAATGATTTCCGAAAATGAAAATGGGCCAGTTGTGAAGGACGATGGAATTGAAAATTGTGATGGGATGTAATTTTAGAAGCAGTCTGACCTAACCGGCACACGTTAAATCCTGTTCTGCTTTTCGTAAGAGTAGGCCATCGTGTGCCGGTGGGAACAGATGACATTTACAAAACTACATACACACAGGGACTGGATGCAAAAAAGCGCAAGAGTGCATATTCTATTATCCTCGATATAAAAGAATCAATCAATCAATCAATCAATCAATCTCTCTTTTTTTTTTCTTTTTTTTTTTGGGGGGGGGGCTGCTATTCCTTAATCACTAAATCAGGCAAGTGCTGGATAAAAAGAGTATAGGTATCATCATATGTGCATCATTGATTCGTTCATTCATTCATTCGTTCGAATTCATCATTCATTCATTCATTCATTTATTCATTCATTCATTTATTTATTCATTCATTCATAATTTCTCTCTCTCTCTCTCTCTCTCTCTCTCTCTCTCTCTCTCTCTCTCTCTCTCTCTCTCTCTCAATATTTGTCCTTTAAATTAATACATAATTTATAAGTATTTGTTGATTTTGTTTTTTGTTTTCAGGTGGAACTGGAAAAACTGAACAAGGCTTCAGAGGAGATCAATCGTCTGGAACTGGAACTAGATGTGAGTTCCTTACAAGAAACAGACAAGTTTCAATGTGTTTGTTTAGTTTAGTTTTTGTTTCTGTAGTCACTAGTGAGTGTCAGAATAGTAGAGTTGTCATAGATTATTATTATATCATTATGTGTATCAGATTACTTTTGTTGATTAAAGTTAGTATCAAACAAAATCCAGCTCCTAACTACTAAGATTCAGTAAATAAATAGTTTGACCCAAATCATGTAAAGTTGTAATTGTTGGGAGTTCCCCTTGCCTATTTCAGTATTTGACACTCATAGCAGAAAAAAAATAACACACTGGGAGTGGGGGATTCGCCCAGAATATGCAATCTGTCTGAATCATCCCACCTGGGAATCACCGTAGTGTGGTGTGTGTGTGATTTCATGTGTGTGTGTGTGTGATTTTGTGTGTGTGTGTGTGTGTGTGTGTGTGTGATTTTGTGTGTTGTGTGTGTGTGTGTGTGTGTGTGTGTGTGTGTGATTTTGTGTGTGTGTGTGTGTGTGTGTGTGTGTGTGTGTGTGTGTGTGTGTGATTTCGTGTGTGTGTGTGTGATTTTGTGTGTGTGTGTGTGTGTGTGTGTGTGTGTGTGTGTGTGTGTGTGTGTGTGTGTGATTTTGTGTGTGTGTGTGTGTGTGTGTGTGTGTGTGTGTGTGTGTCTGTGTGTGTCTGTGTGTGTCTGTGTGTGTCTGTGTGTGTGTGTCACTGTGTGCACTGTCACTGTGTCAGTGTGGTTGTGTGTGTCTGTCTGTGTGTCACTGTGTGTGTGTCTGTGTGTGTTCTATCTGTGTGTCACTGTGTGTGTGTGTGTGTGTGTGTGTGTGTGTGTGTGTGTGTGTGTGTGTGTGTGTGTGTGTGTGTGAGTGACTGTATTAGTGTATGCATTGTTGCATGGCTCATGCACACAAGCATGTGCATGGCAAATAACCTTTGGCCACTCAGCAACAAACAAAGAATTAAAGAAACAAAAAGAGATTTGGGATTACAGAAGTTCTGTTTCTATTTTGTCAATCAGTGAGGAAAACAAGGTTTTTAATTCAAAGCAATCATGTGTGTCTTTTTGCAGGTTTTTTGTTTGTTTTCTCATACCAACGATGTACTTGTGTTTATTTAAATGAAGAGAATGATATGTGCTTGAAGCCTCTCTTTTCAATTCTAGCAACAAAAATGTTACAGAGCTGTAAGTATTGGTGTATAATATATAAAAATATATTTATATCAGAAAGTATTGTATCAGGAAGTGACCTACCTAAGTGTTTTCCTTATTGAATGGTCTTGTGATAATGATGCATTTAACTTTACAAGTGTGTGTGTGTGTGTGTGTGTGTGTGTGTGTGTGTGTGTGTGTGTGTGTGTGTGTGTGTGTGTGTGTGTAAAGTGATTTTAGACAGATTGTGTGTGTGTTGTTGTTCAGTTTAATGTCCTTCCACTAAATAGTCATATCAGACAGGAAATTGTGTAAGTGTGTGTGTGTGTGTGTGTGTGTGTGTGTGTGTGTGTGACTGTGTGTGTGTTTACTGTTTGCAGATCTTGAAAATTTATATGAAAGTATAAAAAGAATGAAGATCATGGGGTGGGGGTGGGGGCAATTATTCAATCCTGGCAAATCCCAGTTTGGGACTAAGAGGGTTAAGATTAAAACGTTTTCTTTTTTTCTTGCTTGTGGTAACCATGTTTGCTTTCATTTAAGCTGGACTTTTCTAATTTCAGAGTAAAACTGGCTGCTATGTCCCAAATTACAGAGAAGTGCCTCTTCTCTGTGTGAGATCTGCAGGCCTCTTTTCATTATCAAATCATCACACATTATCAAACAAATCAAGCCATGACACCCCTCCCCCTCTTAATAATAATAATAATAATAATAATAATAATAATAATAATACATGGAACTTATATAGCGCTATGTCTTGTAAAAACAAATCAAAGCGCTTGCATTCGACCTATACATCACACAAGCAATCAATAACAATCTATGGTCCTAGCAAATTTGAACGTACTCACAAACGCAAGCGCACACACACATACACACACACACACTCTTTATTAACACACACACACTCTTTTTTTTTTAAAACACCCTCTTTTTTTCTGTGCCCAGGATGCCCGCGCCTCGTTCCGCCAGACGCTGTCGGAGTCCACCCAGAAACTGGACGTGCTGGCCAAGAAGCTGGGGTCCTGCGTGGAGAAAGCACGCCCCTACTATGATGCCAGGGTCAAGGCCAAGGAGGTAGTCTATACAGAATCAGGGGCGTACAGCACACCTCTCTGGCATTGATCACTTTAAACCCTTTGCTGGGCACAGCAAAATCATTTGTCACCTTCCTGCCGGGCAGAGAAAATGGAGGTGGATGGCTTGTGAGTGGGTGTATGTATTTAACATGCAATAACTCTACAATGGTCAGATGGATTTTGATGAAATAAAAACAGCAAGATGCAGAAATGAATAAAGAAATTGCTAATACCCAATTTTTGTCATTATTTTTATTTTCTTTTAGAATTATAATGCATAAACACACAAAGTCATTGATTGGTTTGTGTGTGTTACAGTTAGCGTTGCAATAACTTTAGAATGCGTGCATGGATTTTGATTAAATAAAAACTAAAACATTAAGAAAACAATTATAGAAAAGATATTTTCAACCTACTGTTGGTTTTTTAGTTTTTTTGATAAATGGTGCACGAACACATCGAACATTCCGACGATCGCCATTTTTGTTTACCGATGATCGCGATCAGCTTAACGTTTAAGTTTGAGCCGCTACCGTATCAAAATCCCAAATAGCAACCAAATAACAAAATATATCAAGTTCTGAACCATTGCCGAACTTGAAATCCACGATAATTTCCCCAAATCTAAGAGTAGAATTCAAAACGCGTATCGGCCGTGTTAGATTTGACGATCGATTTTCGTCTCGAACTTCGCCGTAGTCAAAGTCGTCTCTCTCACTTCAGTCAACAAACTCAGAAGTGCACACACTACTAGGATCGATTACATCGATATTTGAGCCTAGATACACATCTCACAGCGTCATATTTTCGGCATGGAAGCTGTAAAAACGATCGTAAATGTCGGGTTCGAAGATAGCATCCATCTTGGAAAAATTTGCGATTTTTTTCCTCCAAAACTTGCAACAAACTCACTCCAATCGCCGCCATTTGTAATAAACATGCGGAAGTCTCGCGGGCAGTCTCGTGGCTTCTATATTCACGAGATTTGAAGCGAGATTGGCGGGAATTTCGAATGTATGATCGCTCTGAAGTGACGGTCGTGTCGCCGGGCGCTTTGGGGCGTTTTGCCCAAGGACAGGGTCGGGCGCTTTGGGGCGTTGTGCCCAGCAAAGGGTTAAAGAAGTGGAAAGACGTTAAAACTGAAGACCACTACTTCTAGTGTGCTCGGTGTGTGTGTGTGTGTGTGTGTGTGTGTGTGTGTGTGTGTGTGTGTGTGTGTGTGTGGTGTGTGTGTGTGTGTGGTGTGTATGTGTAGGAGGGGGGGGGGGAGCATGTGCGTGTGTGTGGGTGGATGGGTGTGGATGGTGTGTGTGGGGGCGGGGGGGGGGGGGCCCGTGTGTTTGTATGTGTGTGCGTGCGTTCATGCATGTATACGTGCGTGTGCGAACACGTGCGTACAATGCGTAAATAATGGTGATCATATGTCTTTTGTAGTGAATGGTTTTTTAAGAACATTGTATCTAAACATTGGTGTGTGTGTATGCGTGTGTGTGAGCGAGCGCACGTAGGGTGTGAATGTTTGTGACATTTTTATTTGAAGTTATCGTATAATGTCTGAACAAATATGAAATGTAGCTATTTCGTGTGTTTGATTATAATTCGTATCAATATGCCTGTCAGTATTGTAGTTGCCTTTCAGGGATGATTCAAGTGACTTTGACTCTGCCCACTGCAGGCTCACCTGGAGACGCAGAGGGCAGCACTGCGGTTTGAGCGAGCGTGCAGCATGCATGAGGCAGCCAAGGAGATGGTGCAGCTGGCGGAGCAGGGCTACATGAGGAGAGAGCAGCCATCAGACCCCGCCTGGCAGGAGATGCTCAACCACGCCACCATGAAGGTCAGTGTATTTGTCTGTTTATTTATCTGTTTATTTATCTATCTGTTTATTTATTTATCTATTTGTTTGTTTATTTATTTATTTATTTATCTATTTATTTATCTGACCCCGCCTGGCAGGAGATGCTCAACCACGCCACCATGAAGGTCAGTGTATTTTGTCTGTTTATTTATCTGTTTATTTATCTATCTGTTTATTTATTTATCTATTTGTTTGTTTATTTATTTATTTATTTATCTGACCTCACCTGGCAGGAGATGCTCAACCACGCCACCATGAAGGTCTGCACCCCAGGACAATTAAAAAATTTTTTTTTTTTTATTTACTTATTTATTTTTTCACTTATTTATTTATTTATTTATTAATAATGATATTATAATAAAATGGAGGCTTTTATAGCGCAAATTCCCAAAAACATGGGCTCACCACGCAGAACAGGTAAAAAAAAATTTTTTAAGGGAGTGATATACATGACAAACATACCTGAAAATGAACAACACCAGTACAGAACAACATACAGAACAGGTTAAAAAAAAAAAAAAAAAAGGGAGTGACCAATACACCTGACCAACCTGACCTACCTGTGCGGTGTGTGTGTGTGTGCTGTACAGGTGAACGAGGCGGAGAAGGAGCGGAACGAGAGCGAGCAGGAGCACGAGCGCACCATGATTCGCTTCAAGGTGTCCGAGGACCAGGTGCAGGGCCTGCAGAAAGACCTCAAGAGAGCCATCACCAAGTCCAAGTATGTCTGTCACTCACCTGGGGGGGGGGGGGGGAAAGAAATGGGCAGGAGGGGGGAGTGGGGGCAGGGGGGGGGTAAAGAGGGGAGGAAGGGGGCAGGAGAGGGGAGGAAGGGGGGCAGGGGGGGATCCCGATTTGTGCCTGAAATTTTCCTTTCATCTGCTAGACCTTGAATGGGTGGTCTGGGTGCTAGTCTTTTGGATGAGGCGATAGAGTAAGGTCTTGTGTGCAACATGTGTTTAGTGCGTGCCAAAAAACCCCCAAACAACTTATGGCTACAAGAGAATCGTCTCTGGTGAAATTCTGCAGAAGAGAAAACCCTCTGGGATAAGGAATTGGATGCAGGAGATGGGGACATTTTTTTAAAAAAAGTGAATCATGGGTGGCGCTGCTCTTGTGCCAGTGGGGAATGGGATAGCCTAGTGGTCAGAACATTGCGCTGGAAATTTGACGACCCAAGCTCGATTCCTGTTGGAGGGGATTTTTCCCCTACACGTTAAATCCTGTTCTGCTTTTTGTAAGAGTAGGCCATTGTGTGCCAGCGGGAACAGATGACAATATGAAAAAAAGCACACGAGTGCTTATCCCATTATCCTCGATATAAAAGAACAGAATAAATTAAATGGGCATTATCCAGGGAGAACAGCCCAAATTTCACACATGTATAGAAATCTGCCATGACTGACTGGGGTATACAGTACAACTACTGCTGTGGCTTCTACTGCTGCTACTTCCACTGCTATTACTACTGTCGCAGCTACTACTACTGCAGCTACTACTACTGCAGCTACTACTACTGCAGCTACTACTACTGCAGCTACTGCTGCTGCTCCTCCTCCTTTTACTATTACTGCCACTATGTCTACTACAACAACAGTAACGACAACAACAAAACTGCTACTGCTGCTGCTGCTTCTACTACTACTACCACCACTTTTACTACTACTCCTGCGGCTACTACTACTACTTCTGCTGCTGCTGCTGCTACTGATACTAATACTACTGCTGTTGCTGCTTCTGCTGCTGCTGCTGATACTGATACTAATACTACTGCTGTTGCTGCTGCTGCTGCTACTACTACTACTACTACTACTACTACTACTACTACTACTACTACTACTACTACTACTACTACTACTACCACCACCACTACTACTACTACCACTGGTACTTCTCACCACAAAAAAAAAAAAAAAAGAATAAATAAATAAATAAAATAATAATAATAATGCTGTGTGCAGACCTTACTTTGAGATGAAGGCCAGATTCAACCAGATCATGGAGGTAAGTTGGCTAGTATAGTATAGTATAGTATAGTATAGTATAGTATAGTATAGTATAGTATAGTATAGTATAGTGTAGTATAGTGTAGTATAGTGTAGTATAGTATAGTGGATAGTATAGTGTATAGTATAGTATAGTGTATAGTATAGTATAGTATAGTATAGTGTATAGTATAGTATAAGTATAGTATTAGTATAGTATAGTATAGTATAGTATAGTTATAGTATAGTATAGTATATAGCACACACACACACTACCACCATCCCGACCAATCCTCCCTTTACATAACACACACATACATAATAACAACCCCCCCGCCACACACACACAGAGTAGAAACACACACACACCAATCTATTCACAGTCTTCTTCTTTCTCCCCCCCCTCCCCCCCCCAACACACACAGAGTAGAAACAAACACACACACACCAATCAATTCTTTGTCTTGTTTCTTCTCTCTCCAGGAGCACAAGCACAAAGTCAGCATGCTGGAGGAAGATGTCAGCCCACCCTCACACGCACACATACACACACATACACACACACTCTCTCTCTCACTCACTCACTCACTCACTGACTGTCTTCTCCTTCTTCCCCCCCCCCCCCTCAGGAGCACAAGCACAAAGTCAGCATGCTGGAGGAGGACGTCAGCACACACACACACTCACTCACACACTCACTCCCTCTCTGACTCACTCACTGTCTCCTTCTCTCTTTCAGGAGCACAAGCAGAGGGTGGGCATGCTGGAGGAGGACGTCAGTTCAGCCAAGTCGCTGTACTCCTCACACACACACACACACACCACTGTATTCACCACTGTCTCCTTATTGTCTGATCTCCAGGAGCACAAGCAGAGGGTGGGCATGCTGGAGGAGGACGTCAGTTCAGCCAAGTCGCTGTACTCCTCAGCGCTGCGCAGCCTGGAGGCCATCAGCGACCAGATCCACCGCCAACGCCTGCAGCGACGCCAGCAGCAGCAGCTGGGGGTCAGGGGGGCAGGGGTCGGGGCAGAGTGCCCCTCCCTCCCCCCTCCTGGGAGAAAGGGGGTGGGGGGGGAACGTTGGACGGGCGCGGTTCCTACCAGAGTCTGGATCCTTTAGGTGTTCTCAAAGTTTCATCGTCGTTGTCTTACGGGGGAGGAGGACAACAGCCACCTCCCCCATCATCATCGTCATCATCAGCGCGGCGACGTAGTCGGAACTTGAGCGGGGAGAGCGCGCACGGGGCGGAGATGGTGGAGGAAGAGAAGCAAGCGGTGGGGAGGGAGGGGGAGGGGGTGGAGGAAGGGGAGGGGAGGGAAACCACGCCCCAGAAAGACGTTGAGGAGAGAGAGGGAGGGAGGGAGGAAGAGAAGGAGGGGGGACAGAGCGTCGGGGAAGGGAAGGGGGAGGAGACAGAGACACCCCCCCCACCCCCTCCTGTCACCACCACCCCCCTCTCCTCCCCCAAAGAGACTGTACTCATCCCGGCGACCCGCTAGGAGTGATCCCCCCTATGTACACCACTTCCAGTCGTAGCAATCGTCAAACCCCCAAACCCCCCTCCTCCTCCTCCTCCTCCTCCATCTCCCACCCCGCTTTCACCCCCCCACCACCTCCCGCTCTCCCCACACCCTCACCCCTCCAGTGTTGCAGTAGGGGCAGGAACCAGAACTCGCTCTGTCACCAACGTAGCCGACACGTTTGTCTCCCCTTCCATGGTGTATGCCACCCCTGAACAGGCCCGCAGACCCAGCTATCGCCGCGCTGTGGAATCCTCCCAGAGGGCCGCTAGTGGAGGAGGGGGGGAGAGGAGGAGGGGGAAGGGGTAGGGGTGGAGGAGGTGGGAGGGGAGGAGGGGGGTGGGGGTGTTCAAAACCGGGACGTGTTTGAGGTGTGCGAATCCCGCCAGCGTTCCTACTCCAGCCCTGTGCAGCCTTCGGATCCTCGAACCCGCTCCCCCCCCCACGCTATCCCAGGGGGCAGGAAGGGGGGGGTACAGCAGGAGGAGGAGGGGGGGGCTTTGGCTGATGGTCGCAGACACGGCAGCGCGCCTGAACGCTCCATTAGTTTGAGCGGGGGAGGAGGAGGAGGGGGAATGGATGATGGTTTGTCCTCCACCAATACCGCCACTACCGCTCGCGGTCGGCAGAAACTTCAAGGTCTGATCCTGAGGATCGACCCCACCATGGATCCCATGCACCACTTCCAACCCCCTCCCCCTCCCCCCCCCACCACCACCGCCACCACCACCACCCGCACGCCACCCGCCCCCTCTCTCCTACCACCGCCACCACCACGCGTACCACCCCCTCTCCCGCCTCCACCCACACCCCTCCGGGTCAGGGAGGGGAGAGGGACGCTTTCACCCCCACCCCCACCCACCCCACTCACCCCACCCCCACCCCTACACCCCCCCGACCCCCCCCAGTGTCCTCGTCGGGGTCGGACTACTCCATTTTCTCCAAGCCCATCATCCGCTCCGCCTCCAGCGTCTCCAACACGGGATCGGAGCGCTCGGAGACAGAGTTCTCCGAGGTGGAGTCGGTCTCGGCCACGCAGTCTCCGACGAAAGCGCGCGCGAGGCTGCTGAACGTGCCCCCTAACTCTGCCGTCAGTGTGGACACTGTGGAGGACAGCTCTGACACTGAATCTCTGGCCAGCACAGGACCCATGCTGGACGACGAACAGGTGGAGTTCCTCACCTTGGATTTCTCCCACCTGGCTGGTGACGAGAACGCCACCAACACCCTCCCCACCCCCCCTCCTCCTCCTCCTCCTCCCACATCCAGCGCAACAGTTGGAGTCGCATGAGTCTCCCTCCCAGGCTGTCTTACCTTGAAGGGTTTCTGGCGCGCGCCAAGCGAAATTCGGGTGAGTTTGACACGGGTGTGGTTCATTCGCCGTCGGAGTGTGAAGGGGAGGAGACTGTGTGTGAAGAGGGTGAGGGTGTGGGGGAGGTTTGTGAGGAGGGGGGTGTGGAGGTTTGTGATGATGCGGAGGAGGGGGGGTCGTTGCCGGTTGGTGGAACAGCCGAGGTCAGTGAAGAAGGGGAGAGCACTGTGACTTAACTCGTTTGGGGTGTGTGTACCAAAGGTGGTGTTGTTTTTTGTTGGGGGTTGTTGTTTTTTTTTAATAAGGGGGTGTTTAGTATTATTGTTATTATGGTTATTGTTGATGTTATTATTGGTGGTTTGTGTAGTGGTGTTGTTGTTGTTGTGACGGTAGGTGAGAGGAGAATGACAACAACAACAACGTGGCAGTTGATTAAATTTAAACGGGATGATAGAGTAGTGTTGTTGGTTTTTTTTTGTTTCTTATTATTATTTTATTTACTTTTGTTTTATTTTGGGCCAAATCATATGAAGTATTGATGATGGTGTGTGTGTGTGTGTGTGTGTGTGTGTGTGTGTGTGTGTGTGTGTGTGTGTGTGTGTGTGTGTGTGTGTAGCACAATGTGGAGATAAGAAAGTGTGCATGTATTTTGTTACTTTGTACATATGTGCACATGCTGTGTGTGTGTGTGTGTGAATATGTGTGTGCGCACAGGTAGTGTGCTTACAAGATATCCATTCTTTGATGTATATGAGGGCATGCATATTCATCATATTGTATGGTTATACATGTGTGTGTGTCTGTACGTGCATGTTTGGTGTTGTTTTTGTGTGTGTGTGTGTGTGTGAGCTAGGGGAGTTGATTTCAGCATTATGTATAATTTAAACACAAATGCAGCAGCATAGTGTAGATCTAGATCTCAGTGCTATACCAAAAAAACATTTAAGATTACACCTTCCTCCCACCCCCCCTCCCGCCAACACATAGAGTGACACACACTCACACACACATCCAGAAGTAAGGATGGAATAGATAGAATATAATATATCCTCAGACCTTGAGTCTTGAAAATGTGACAGATCTGCGAACCAATCTACCACCCACATCTCAGACATAAGACAATCTCTATAGGAAAAAAAGCAACATTCAAAAGCCTGTCAGTCACCCATACTCTGGATCTTAGGGGCGGGGGAGGGGGGGAGACACTCAGACAGCAAAAAAGCTATATATGATATTGAATGAAAATTGAAGGTCAAGAAAATGAAATGAACAGCTAAGTGCGCAATTTTACACAGACAGATCCTGCTGGGAAGGATGTGATTATATGTGTGTGTGAAGACAGTTGACAGTTAAGGTTAAGGAATATCTTGATTATCAGTGTATTGTAAAGTAAGAACTATATGTGTGTGTGAAGACAGTTAAGGTTAAGGAATATCTTGATTATCAGTGTATTGTAAGTAAAGAACTATATGTGTGTGTGAAGACAGTTAGGTTAAGGAATACCTGCTGGGAGGGTGTGATTATATGTGTGTGTGAAGACAGTTAAGGTTAAGGAATATCTTGATTATCAGTGTATTGTAAAGAACTCAAAACACTCTGTAGTCTTGCTGCATTTTTTCACCAACTTTCAACACAGTGTTGCTGAACCTTTTTTGGGTTTTTTTTTGCTTTGTTGGTGGATTTTTTATTTTTTTTTTTTTTTTTTTGGGGGGGGGGGTCTTTTTTCCCTGCCACTAGTACCAGTCGAACAGGTTGCTCTCAGCATTGACAGAAAAGAACTATAAACTCATAATTTATTTAAAGCTAAAAGAACTGAAGAAGTGTAAAACTAAAAGGTGAACTGTACTTAAATTAAAAGCTGTCACTTGCTTTAGATCCTCTCAGTCTGTATGTGATATTTTTTGTTTACATGATCTCTGTTCAAGACATTGATTATTAGTACACATAGGTCCTGATAGAGACACAGAGATAGAGTAATGCGGCTCTTTCTTGTGGTTGTACTCAATCAGTGCTATTCAAGTTCTTTATGCTTAGCTTAGGGAAAGCAAGTGCTCTGACCACTGAGCTATCCTGCCCCTGTGGCATTGTAGGCAAAGCCAAAGTTGAAGGGAGCTCACAATCTGTATACTATAAGACCCACCTTACACTTGTATATGACCCACCTTACATTTGTATATGACCCACCTTACATTTGTATATGACCCACCTTACATTCAGACTGTTTATGTCTTTTGGTAGCATGTTTTTTTGTTGTGAATATTTTTTGTTTTGTTTGTTGTTTTCTGTGTTCAGTCAGTTTCTCTGTGATATGTTAAAAAAAAAACACTGCCGTAAATTATTTTTGTAATCGCTGTGTAAAAACTTGCACAGAGGACATCTTTTTTTTCTGTTTTTAAATCTATTTACTTGTTTTTAAATTTTTGTTTTACATGACTGGTTTTGTCATTATATAATCGAAAAACAATTCTGCCATCAATTGCTTGCCGTTTTGTCTGTGTTTATCTGATGTTACAGTTATCGGTCCATGCTTTTTTTTTTTTTTTTTTGATGGAGAAAGATTTGTTCTGTTTAGCCATGAAAGCTTTCTTGACACTTAAGTAGAGATATGCTTACAAGTCAACTAAAAGTAAAGGAATGGTCAAACTAGAAGCTGTATTTTATTCTTAGTTTTATTCTTCATTTTAATTTTTATGCGTTATTTCAAGGATAATGAAATAAGCACTCGTGCTTTTTTTTTACATCTAGTCCCCACATGTATGCGGTTATCTAAGTTTTTGTCATCCGTTCCCACCAGCACACAATGGTTATTCTTCAAAAATAAAAGCGGAACAGGTTTTAACGTGTGCACAAGGTGTTCTATCAGGTAAAGACTGACTCAGGGAACTGCACACACACACACACACACACACACACACACACACACACACACACACACACACACACACACACACACACACATATATATATTTATTAGAAGATATGAATTGCTTTGTAGATAAATTATAACTAAAAACACACCCTGATTGTTCATCAGGTATTGTCTTTATTGTAGGTTGATTTTTTTTTTTTTTTTTTTGGGGGGGGGGGGCGGGGGAAGGAGTGACTAATTGTTTACAGTTATGGTTTTTTTTGTTTTTGTTTGGGTTTTTTTTGTCCAAGACATCCAGGACAGGTTAGCCTAGAACAGGAGTAGCAACATCACTTGTGTTGACAGTGCTGTCTGTTAATGTTAATGTATAGATCTTGTATAGATTTGACGACCCGGGTTCAATTCCCGTTCGAGGGGATTTTTCCCATGGAGTTAACACCAGTGATGACTCCACTCTCCCCAAAAGTCCTTCATATGAAACGATAAACTGAGGCCCCATGTGCAAATGCATGCAGAACATCTTGCGCACACGTTAAATCCTGTTCCGCTTTTCATAAGAGTAGGTCATTGTGTGCCGGTGGGAACAGATGACAAGATAATTTACAAAAGTGCATACACATGGAGACTGGATGTAAAAAAGCACATGAGTGCTTTTTCCATTATCCTTGGTATAAATGATTAAATAAATTTATAAAAAAATAAAAAAAATAAGTATAGTGAGTGAGTGAATGAATGCCAGTGACCAGGTGTGGTATGTATGCATACATGTATGTTGACCAGTCAGTCTGAATTGTGGCACTGACTACTGATTAATTTCTGCTGTGTTGTGCTGTGCTGTAAAAATGTGGTAGTGTGTATGTGTGTGTGATTTTGATCGTTTGTGTGTGTGTGTGTGTGTGTGTGTGTGTGTGTGTGTGTGTGTGTGTGTGTGTGTGTGTGTGTGTGTAATGATGGGTATGTTAGAAGGTTTGTGTTATTTTGCTTGTGTATGTGTGTGGGGAGGGGGGGTACTTATGTGTATATATTGTTTTCGATCACCTTTTCATTTGATCAAAAACAGTTGGGTAAAGACCTAAGATCTGTTTTAAAATAAACAAATGTGTGGGTGTTTGGGGGGTGGGGGGGTGCTGTGTGTATATTGTGATCGATCACCTTTTCACTATATCAAAAACAGTTGGGTACAGACCTAAGATCTGATTGAAAAGAAACAAAAACCACCTTCCTTCTATAGATGAGATTATAATGCACAGAGAGAGAGAGAGAGAGAGAGAGAGAGAGAGAGAGAGAGAGAGAGAGAGAGAGAGAGAGAGAGAGAGAGAGACAGACAGAGAGAGAGAGAGAGAAGTATACATGTACAGAGAGAGAGAGAGAGAGAGAAAAAAAAAAAAGAAAAGTATACATGTATAATACATAAAATATATTATTTTAATTTATGTTTGCCATAGCGGCGTTCCGTACACACAGTATTAATGGACTCTTTTCTGATGTACTGGCATCACATTATGCTGCACTTGCTGTGCTGGTTATTTATTATTTATTGTACAAAATTCCTTCCCATTTTTTTAGCATTTGCTTAAGTTAAATTTCTTTTCTAAGGTCAAAGTCTTGTCAGTAAATTGTCAATCTGGGTAGGGTTTTTTGTTTTTGGAGTTTTTGTTCCTTGGCTAGAGCTTCAAGGTGCACCAGTTGTGACACTACTCCACAAAATCATTGAAAATGAGTCGCTTTGCACCTCACCCACTTTTCTGCTAGGAGCCATTAAAATTTAAAGACAGGTGGGGGTCAGATAATTGATTTTGAGATTGTGATTGATTATAGAACTATAGTCAATATTCTACCTTGTACTCAAGTATCAAGGCGAAGTTTTGTGTCCTTTTGCTTTAAAAAATGCGTTTAAAAACACTCAAGCCCTCTATCTGACCACCTGTTACTGTGCAAAACTTGTCAGTGTCTCATTTTGTCACGTCCTGCAGTTTATTAAGTCAATTTGTAATAACTTTTCATAGAATTGTCTGATTTTCAATCTTTTTTTGTATTGGATAGCCCTTTTATTGCAGATTAATAACATGTCATAACTAAAAATTGACCTCTGGTGCAATGCGACTCATTATGTGGTGGAGTGTCACAATCATGAGATTTCATGTAGGCCACCATCTTTACCCAAGATGTCTCCTTATGGGGACTATTCCCCTGGAGTTAAAATCAGAACCAACTCTACTCCTTCAAGTCTTTCAGATGAGACTGAAAGCTGAGGTCCCATGTGGGAACATCCTTTCTGCCTTTCAGAAGAGTAGGCCACTTCTGGCAGTAAAAAAGGAAGACAGGTTTGATTTTTTTTTTAAATGCATGCACATGGGTGTTGTGTTTAGACCTCATCCCTGAAGTCGGAATGTGGCTGCCTTAATGAAACATGTGCAATACCAGTGGTTCCTCCCTCCCTCCCTCCCTCCTTCCCCTGACTCTCTGGAAAAAAAACCCAACTGACATGCCCAGGCAGAAATGCAGATCATATCACCAACATGGTTTACTGTGGAAAATAAACATGGTTTACTGTGGAAAGTAGATCATTAACATGGTTTACTGTGGAAAGTAGGTCATCAACATGGTTTACTGTGGAAAGTAGGTCATCAATATGGTGTACTGTGGAAAATAAACTTGTTTTACCATGTAAAGTAGATCAACATGGTTTACTGTGGAAAACAAACATGTTTTACCATGTAAAGTAGATCAACATGGTTTACTGTAGAAAATAAACATGTTTTACCATGTAAAGTAGATCAACATGGTTTACTGTGGAAAATAAACATGTTTTACCTTGTAAAGTAGATCAACATTGTTTACTGTGGAAAGTAAGGATGTTTTACTATGTAAAGTAGATCAACATGGTTTACTGTGGAAAATAAACATGTTTTACCATGTAAAGTAGATCAACATGGTTTACTGTGGAAAATAAACATGTTTTACCATGTAAAGTAGATCAACATGGTTTACTGTGGAAAATAAACATGTTTTACCATGTAAAGTAGATCAACATGGTTTACTGTGGATGGGATAGTCTAGAGCACATCAGGATAGATGGTAAAAGATGGCCTATATGTATCATATTGCATGTATTCAGACCTTTCACCCTGCGTTTTATCACAGATGACAGAAAGCACCTACACCATAGCATGAAGCATCTTGCCATATATATATGTACATGTGTGCACACAGTATTGACTATTGTGCACAATTTTTCTGTTCATCTTTCTCGGCAAAACTGTCGATCAGTTGCTATAAGCCACCAATGATTGTTATGAATCCAAATTTGGTGTAGAGTTACCCGGATACAAAATGAATCAAAGGCTGAAAATCAATATTATCTGTAAATGAAATCCACAAAAATAAAATGGAAGTCTGTGAATGAATTTTTTTAAGAATTGGTGTGTGGGAATGAGATATCTGCAAAGAATGGGTGTCTATGTTACTGCAGAATTGATGTTTGTAAATGGAGAGTGTAAAGAATGGGTGTCTATGTTACTGCAGAATTGATGTTTGTAAATGGAGAGTGTAAAGAATGGGTGTCTATGTTACTGCAGAATTGATGTTTGTAAATGGAGAGTGTAAAGAATGGGTGTCTATGTTACTGCAGAATTGATGTTTGTAAATGGAGAGTGTAAAGAATGGGTGTCTATGTTACTGCAGAATTGATGTTTGTAAATGGAGAGTGTAAAGAATGGGTGTCTATGTTACTGCAGAATTGATGTTTGTAAATGGAGAGTGTAAAGAATGGGTGTCTATGTTACTGCAGAATTGATGTTTGTAAAATGGAGAGTGTAAAGAATGGGTGTCTATGTTACTGCAGAATTGATGTTTGTAAATGGAGAGTGTAAAGAATGGGTGTCTATGTTACTGCAGAATTGATGTTTGTAAATGGAGAGTGTAAAGAATGGGTGCCTATGTTACTGCAGAATTGATGTTTGTAAATGGAGAGTGTAAAGAATGGGTGTCTATGTTACTGCAGAATTGATGTTTGTAAATGGAGAGTGTAAAGAATGGGTGTCTATGTTACTGCAGAATTGATGTTTGTAAATGGAGAGTGTAAAGAATGGGTGTCTATGTTACTGCAGAATTGATGTTTGTAAATGGAGAGTGTAAAGAATTGGACGGTGTCTGTAAATGAAATCCATAAAGATATTGGTGTCTGAATGAACTGTGTAAAAAACGGGTGTCTGTGTATCGCAGAATTGGTGTCTGTGAGTGTGAATGAAATGTGTAGTGAATTGTGTGCATGAGCAAGATTAGGAAAGCATACTCTGTGAATGAAATGTGTAAAGAATTGTCTGTGTGTGAGCAAGATTGGGAAAGCATACTCTGTGAATGAAATGTGTAAAGAATTGTCTGTGTGTGCTAGGCGTGTGAGTGAGATTGGGAAAGGGTATGCATCCACAGGAAAGAAGGAAAGAGTCCCAGATTATTTATTCAGAATTTGTGCATGAGAACAAAACTAGAGGCCAGAGCTACAGATTATTTATGTAATCAGAGTGGTCTAGTCACAGAGAGGTAGAGGTAGTGTTGCTCTCTGAGTTATTTATTGAAACTTTCATTCCTTCATGATTTTGGTGTAATCCACATCATCAGTAGAGAATGACATAATAAAGAGCGATTTGCATCCTAAATAACAGGAGACTGTTGCTTTCATTACTGGTTTGCTGCTAAGAAAATAAAGATAGAAGAAAATGTATTCATTTTAACCTTTTTTTTCTGTTTTTAGCAGCTTTCGCTCGCTTGTTTTGTTTTGTATACATGTATAAAAGAAACGAATCCTGCACCACGCTGAGAGTTTGGTTATAATGCATGCTAATTAACTAGATCTGTATGTCAGGTCGTTTTCTTGTTTTTGTTCAAACTGTTCCAATTGTCTGTTTATGTATTTGTTCTTCTGTTGAAGTGAATAGATTTAGGTGGTGATCTTAATTGTTAATCTGTGATGGTTTCTTAGCCACGTTTTTGCCAGTCTTTTTCTTTTTGGTGAACACCAATGAACGTCAGCAAGGCATTACCGATGAACGTCAGCAAGGCATTACTGATGAAAGTCAGAGCTATAGGCCTGTGTTGTACAGAGCAGTGACCAGTTCAGAGTTCTCCCTCAGCAAGGCATTACTGATGAAAGTCAGAGCTCTAGGCCTGTATTGTACAGAGCAGTGACCAGTTCAGAGTTCTCCCTCAGTGGGGAAGGAGGTTCAGCCACAGCCAATAAGGATTCATGTCTGAGTGCCATGAAACATGAATTTGTCACCACTTGTTCCATTGTGTTCTGTTGGTTAAGTGTGTTAGTTATGTTCTGTGAAAATTGTTGTGTTGTGTTGTGTTAGTGTGTTAGCTACGTTCTGTATGGATTGTTGTGTTTTGTTGTTTTAGTGTGTTCACTATTGTTCTGTATCGATTGTTTATTCTGTGTGTTCGCTATGTTCTGTATGGATTGTTGTGTTGTTTTAGTGTGTTAGCTATGTTCTGTGTGGATTGTTGTGTTGTTTTAGTGTGTTCACTATTGTTCTGTATGGATTGTTGTGTTCTGTTGTTTTTGTGCGTTCGCTATTGTTCTGTATGGATTGTTCTGTTGTTTTAGTGTGTTTGCTATGTTCTGTATGGATTGTTGTGTTTGTTGTTTTAGTGTGTTTGCTATGTTCTGTATGGATTGTTGTGTTCTGTTGTTTTAGTGTGTTTCGCTATGTTCTGTATGGATTGTTCTGTTGTTTTAGTGTGTTTGCTATGTTCTGTATGGATTGTTGTGTTCTGTTGTTTTAGTGTGTTTGCTATGTTCTGTATGGATTGTTGTGTTCTGTTGTTTTAGTGTGTTTGCTATGTTCTGTATGGATTGTTGTGTTCTGTTGTTTTAGTGTGTTTGCTATGTTCTGTATGGATTGTTGTGTTCTGTTGTTTTAGTGTGTTCGCTATGTTCTGTATGGATTGTTTTGTTCTGTTGTTTTAGTGTGTTAGCTATGTTCTGTATGGATTGTTTTGTTCTGTTGTTTTAGTGTGTTAGCTATGTTCTGTATGGATTGTTTTGTTCTGTTGTTTTAGTGTGTTCGTTATGTTCTGTATGGATTGTTTTGTTCTGTTGTTTTCAATGTTTGTGGTAGGTCACTGCCGTGTTTAGTTTCAGCTCAGTAATCTTTAAGTGCAGCTGAATGAATTTATGGCTGGTTCAAATTTGATACTGCGTTAGGATGTGGGCTTTGTTTTGAATGTTGTTGTTGTTGTTGTTGATGTTTTTGTTGTTCCCTGTTTAGTGCTCTGAGGTTGTTCACCAATGGTGAGAACTTTTGTGTATCATGCCACCATTTTTGCCCACCGTTCACTGATTAAGGAAACCACACTACAACTTGGGGGTGATGCCTAAAACACAACATCAAGATGCATGTGGGTTTATTTTTTGTATATGTTTTGTCATCCATTCATACTAGCACAGATAGCCTACTCTTCCAAAAGGTGGAACAGGTTGTAATGTGTGCGCAAGATGTTTTGCACACGTTTGCACACAGGACCTCAGTTTATAGCCTCATACAAAGGACTTCTGGAGGAGTGGAGTCAGCACTGATGCTAACCCAGGGAAGAAATCCCCTTGAACAGGCAATCTCGGTGATGGCTCGAACTCAGACCGTCAAACCACAAGCACAAGGCTGTAAACCACCAGGCTACCCATCTTCCGTTGTGATTGGCAACAGATGTGTTTGTTCCCTATACTACTTACCTCAGCATTGTTGGGTACTGTACGTACTGCAGTGCAGTGCAGCACTCACCATTCACATTGCAATGTCTGCTGTGCAGTCAGCATTAATCAATCCTCTGGAAGCATTCTCACGGTCTGTAATTATGATACATGGATCTGTCACTAACTCTTCCTTCCTATTGTTTGGGGGAACAGTGGATATTTAACATGGAATGTGGCTGAGGCCCTAGAGTTGAGTTGCTGTGTACCATTCCTAGCAGAAAGGGGAATGTGGTGGTTGAGTTGGGTTCCTGTGTTGACACATAATGTTCATGTTTTGGTTCAGTTGGGTTCCTGTGTCGACTCATAAAGTTCATGTGTGGTTGAGCTAAGTTCATCTTGTTGAAAATGTTCATGTTTGGTTGAGTCAAATTCATTTGTTGTCACACAACGTTCATGTTTGGTTGAGTTAGGTTCATATTGTCGACTTACAATGTTCATGTTTGGTTGAGTTAGGTTCATATGTTGTCACACAATGTTCATGTTTGGTTGAGTCAAATTCATTTGTTGTCACACAATGTTCATGTTTGGTTGAGTTAGGTTCATATTGTCGACACACAATGTTCATGTTTGGTTGAGTTAGGTTCATATGTTGTCACACAATGTTCATGTTTGGTTGAGTCAAATTCATATGTTGTCACACAATGTTCATGTTTGGTCGAGTTAGGTTCATATGTTGACTCGCAACGTTCATGTTTGGTTCAGCCAAGTTCATTTTTGTTGGTCAACACACAATGTTCATGTTTCAACTCACAGTGTTTTCATGTTATGTCGAGCACAGAGTCCACGTTTCGTTGAGCCAGCCCAATGTTGACACCTGAGTTTAAGTTCTGTCAAGTTGTCAACATGGAATAGTTGACAAAGTGTGTTTGTTTTGTTGATTGATTGACCACAGAAAGTTTATATTATATCATGTTGACTAAATGTTTATGTAAAACACGTGACGCTCCTATGGACAGTCATGTTTGTTATGTATGCATAATGTATTTCACTTTTTTTTTCTTCCTGTGCATTCATTGCATGAACACCTGTCAGGTAACAGCAGGTGAGGTGAGCATAGTCCCTCTCACTGGATGTTCTCTGGAGCTGAGGAATGATTGGATTGTGTGTGTCATTGTATGGAAGTTAGTGTGGGGAATGATCATTTTGTGTGTCATTGTGTGGAGGTTAGTGTGGGGAATGATCATTTTGATTGTGTGTCATTGTGTGGAGGTTAGTGTGGGGAATGATCATTTTGATTGTGTGTGTCATTGTATGGAAGTTAGTGTGGGGAGTGATCATTTGGATTGTGTGTGTCATTGTGTGGAAGTTATCGTGGGTAATGATATAATTTTGATTGTGTACGTGTGAAAGTGATTGTGAGGAAGGGTTTGATTGTGTACATGTGGAAGTGATTGTGAGGAAGGGTTTGATTGTGTACATGTGGAAGTGATTGTGCTCCCACATTCTCTCTGTTCATTGCAGTAATGTACATGAGGTGAATCATTCATGTTATTATGGATGCTTGTTGGTATGTGTGGTGGCAAGGCAAATTTGTGTTTTTTGTGATCTTTTAAGTTTTTTTTGGTGTGTGTGTGTGTGTGTGTGTGTGTGTTCTTCTTTTTTAATTTAATGTCTATTCACATTAAGTGATTAGACATATTATAATGTGTGTGTGTGAGTGTTTGGGGTTTATGTAATATTCTTTTGTTTGTGGTGATGTTTGGATGGGATGGATGAAAGAAACTGCATGTAGTGTGGCGAGACCAGTGTTGTGATGATTGATAGAGAGTGAGTGTGTGTCTTCATTCATTAGTATTTCTGCACGATATGATTGATAGAAAATTAGTGTGTGTGTTCATTCATAAGTATTTCTGCACGATATGATTGATTGAAAATGAATGTGTGCATTCATTCATAAGTATTTCTGCACGATATGATTGATAGAAAATGAATGTGTGTGTTCATTCATAAGTATTTCTGCACGATATGATTGATAGAAAATGAATATGTGCGTTCATTCATAAGTATTTCTGCACAATATGATTGATAGAAAATGAATGTGTGTGTTCATTCATAAGTATTTCTGCACGATATGATTGATAGAAAATGAATATGTGCGTTCATTCATAAGTATTTCTGCACAATATGATTGATAGAAAATGAATGTGTGTGTTCATTCATAAGTATTTCTGCACGATATGATTGACAGAGAACGACTGTGCATTCATTTATTCAAAGCATTTCAGCATGAATGTGATGATTCAGATTGACAGAGACAGAGATTGTGTGGGATCATCCAAAGTATTTCTGCATCTTCCTCGTTTCTTCTTGTGGTCTGATTGTAGCGATAGTTGATGGACAATTAATAAATTTTTTTTTTTTTAAATGGACCTTGGTGAGGGAGTTGTATTTGGTGTTTGGGAGTGGCCGTACAAAAGTGTGGTGTCAGGTGTGTAGATGATATACAGTATTCAAAGGAATATGTGACGCTCCACCACGAAATGAGTCGCTTAGCACATTACCCAATTTTGCGCTAGGAGCCATTAAAGGCAGAAAGATGAAAATAAACATGCCCGTTTCTCATTTTGTCACATCCTGCAGTCTGTTATTTCAATTTGTAATAACTTTGCACAGAATTGTCTGATTTTCAATCTGTTTTTTTGTATTGAATAGCTTTTTATTGCAGATTAATGACTGGTCAGTAACTGAAAAGTGATCTCTGGTGCAAAGCGACTCCTTATGTGGTGGAGCGTCACATATGGGGGCAGGATAGCCTAGTGGTTAGAGCTTCGCATTCACTATTTCTTTGTCATTTGTTCAGACAGCAACCATTGCTTGTCGTATGAAATGATGGAAATGCATTGCACTGCCATTAAGAAAAGGTAAAGGTGTCCCATAACCTACGTGGTCATTGATGAGCAAGATGTCAGAGACCTCAGCCTCTCCAGGGGCCAGCATGTTGAGGGCAACACCCATCTCCTCTCCTGTGCTGTTAAATGCCTGACTGATCAGGCCGAGCACATCTGGCTTTGGTGTGTGTGGGGGAGATCTTTTTTATCTGTTAACAAGTCTTTCTGGAAAAACAGGCAGGAGAATGGATCCAGAAGGCAGAAAATAGACCAGAAGGAGATGACAGAAAGAAAAGGAACAAGGCAGAAACAAAAGAGGGGTAGAAAAGAGGGAATTCCTAACACTGGAGGTGGTGTGCTAGTTATACTGACAGGCCCCCAGCATCCCCATGGGGGAACTTGTGATTTGACGGCATCGGATCCAGCTACTACCAAGACACCCATGGAGTTAACATCAGCGCCTACTCCACTCCCCTTTAAAGTTCTTTTGATGACACAATAGACTGAGGTCCCATATGCAAATACATGCAGGACATCTTGTGCATACATTAAAACCTGTTCTGCCTTTTGGGAGAGTAGACCATTTGTGCCAGTAAGAACAGATGATAAAAAACACATTAAAAAAAAAACAACACATGCACACTGGTGTGTTTCAACATCATCCCTGAAGTTGGAATGTGGCCACTGTAATGGTGGGCAAAAAAACCAGTCGCAAACACAGAAATCTCACCATTGGTGAACCTCAGAGCTCTTGTCCAGGAACAGAGAAAAGGTAGAAAAAAAATAAATTAAAAAAATCTGCTTTCAAAGAGTTTTGACAGACATTACAAAAAAACCATGAAAAATAAGAAAAGCAATTTCACACACACACACACACACACACACACACACACACACACACAGGAAGGGGGACGGGATAGCCTAGTGGTTAGAACAGTCAATATGTTCGCAATTGGACAACCCGGGTTCAAATCCCGTTCAAGGGGATTTTTCCCCTGGAGTTAACATCAGTGCAGACTCGACTCCCCACAAGTCTTTGGATGAGACTGTAAACCAGGGCCCTGTGTGTGATTATACTGTGAATGCACAAAGAACATCTTGCGCACACGTTACATCCTGTTCCGTACTTCGAAAAAGCAGGCCATTGTGTGCTGATGGGAACAGATGACAAACTTAACAAAACTGCATACATACGGGGACTGTATGTAAAACAGCACATGAGTGCTTATTCCATTATCCTCAATATAAAAGAATGAATAAATAAAAAATTAAAAAACCCACACACTGTCATTCAAACAAAGTCACACGCACAATCACACACACACACACACAGATGAGAGACTGAAAGAGTGCATCAGAGACATGAGAGACAGAAATGAGCTGTAGAGATCGATCGATCAATCAATCAATCAATCATGCCATATATTACACACTGCATCACATGTATCACAGTGGTCCATCATTTATTCAAGACATCTTTAAGCAACAATCAACAATAACAACTGGGATAAGTGAATTTCCATAATTACAAACAAGTCTTTGGTTTCACAATATTTACTCTCCTCCATTTAATATTACATATTGAATATTTGGCTGTAATGTTCTCTGTCATTGTACAGACATTCATCTTTAACTCCTTTCAATTCAAAACACTTCAACTCATTAAACTTTGATATTCTTTTTTATAATATTTTGACAAGAACTACCAACACCTTAAATGAAACACATGAATAAATAACAAAAGCAATAACAGAAAATCAAGGTAGACGGCCACATCAAAAAAAAACCCAGAACCCCTTTAACCTGTGTCATATACATACACCTTGCTTCGCAACGCAAAAATTACTTTAAGGAATTTCAACTGACTGAAAAAAAAGGGGGGAGAAATAAGTTTATATTAACAAAAATATGTACATTTATATTTTATAATTTTAAGTGCTTTCCCTACACATGTGAACTACAATATACAAAAGCAAGCATGGACACAAATTGATTTACATACATGCAGTATATACTGTAATGCATGCGCTGGCTTATGTGCAAACGTGCGCGCACACAGAGAAAACAGAAAACAAAAACACTTATGCACCTTGCTGTTTCTTTAATTCGGTCTAAACTCATTTCTGGTCAAGAAGTGTATTTTTCTGCTCCATATTATCTCTTAAAAAAGCTGCAAAGTGTGGATAGCAAAGCAATCAAAATAGCCTTAGGAGTGCCGATTCATGCCAGTACACTAAAAACTTATACAGAAGCTCATTTACTTCCACTTTCTGAGCAAAGAATGTTATCTGTCTCTAAATATGTCATTCGAAGTCTTGCTATTTCAAATTCTGTTCACGATGAAATATTTATTGATCAAAAGGATTATCCAAAAAGAGCTAGGAACATCTCTTTTTTGCAGCCCATAAGAAATTATACTGAAGACCTTATGAAGGAAAATAATATCGATATATCAAACGTCCCAGTTTTACCAGTAGTTCCCCAGATTCCACCATGGGAACATAAATATGCAAATTTTGATATTGACTACACAGAAACAAAAAAGGACACTAATCAAAACCTACTCAAAACTGAGGTTCAAAATCATATAAATTGTCAGTATTTAAACCACTTGAAAGTATACACGGACGGATCTGTATTAGAATCGGGCATGTGCGGGGCTGCATTCGTTATACCTGACTTAAAAGTAAAAAGATCTTTTTGTATTGGAAAAGGTTTTACAATATTCACTTCTGAATTGTTCGCAATTTTTATGGCACTAAATTATCTTTCAAATATTTCTCTTGCGATTTACAATGTCGTTTTTTGTGTTGATTCGAAATCAGTGTTACTGGCTTTAAAACATTGGGACTCTAAACTGAGAAATGATGTTATTTTTGAAATCAAGTTCCTTGTGCATTCTCTTGTTTCTAAAGGTATTGGGATAAAATTTTGCTGGGTGCCATCACATTGTGGTCTTTACTGGAACGAATTGGCAGATTCTCTGGCAAAACGCGGTGCTTCAGAATGTACAAGTGACATAATGATTAATAGTATAGGTCTACGTTTATCTTCATTTGAGATTATTTCAATTCTTGCAAACTCTATTTATTCAAAGTTTTTTAGATTTCACTTAAATCGTTTATGTTGCCCACGAAATATAGAAATTATAATTCATAAATTACGTCTAAATGCTTGGAAAACTAAATATTTAAAAAATGTTTTCTGCACTTGTTCTATTATATCAGTCCATCATATATTGTTTGATTGCCCTGTGCTTAATGCCTCGTATAAAAGCAAAGGGATAGATTTAAGAAAAAAATATGGAAATATCCAAAGTGTCCTGTACGATTCCGAGTCGCATGTCCTAGTATCAGTTGCAGAAAGTATTTGCCAGTCACCAGTAGGTCAGTTACTATAAATGAAATTGTATAAACTTATCATCTTTCATTACATTCTTTATCCTTTCACCTTTTCCCCACATCCCCTTTTCAGTGCATCCTTAGGCTAACGTGAATGTACCATTGTCTAAATCACCTTGTAGTGAACGGACATTAAACCAATGAGAAGAAGAAGAAGAAGAGAAAACAGCCTATAGCATCAGCACTGACAGTTCACCATCCCTCTTCACTTGTTTTTCTTCTTCTTCCCTTTCTGGGGCTGGCAGTACACACACACACACACACACACACACAGAAAGCAGCCTACATCATCATCAGCACAGACACTCCATTACTTGTTTTTCTTCTTCTTTCCTTTCTGGGGCTGGCAGTACACACACACACACACAGAAAGCAGCCTACAGCATCATCAGCACAGACACTCCATTACTTGCTTTTCTTTTTCTTCTTTCCTTTCTGGGGCTGGCAGTACCTGGCCTCCAGGCTGGCGAAGAAGGAGTCAGCCTGGGCCGAGCGGTTCTGGTTCCTCTTCAGGATCAGTGCTGACAGCGACCCCTCCCCCTCCTCCATCCTCACCTTCTTCACTGCCTCTGCCGCCTCCTCTGCCTCCTGGGTCGCCTGTGATTCCAATGTTAAAAAGTTAAAGTCTGTCCCGAGCCTAAGGCTCAGCAGGCCGGTGCTTATCCCGGTTTCTGTGGCGTTAAGCGACTGAGAGTCATAGACTCCCCCCTGGATAGGACACCAGTCTATCACAGGGTTAACCCCCAACACAAGGTTGGTACCCCTTTTACACCTGGGTGGGGTGAGAAAATAGCCGTAAAGTGCCTTTTCCAAGGGCACAACACCATAGCCGAAAGCTGGGATCGAACCCGCAACCTTTAGATTAAGAGTCCAACGCCCTAACCACTAGACTACAGCGGCGGCTGCCATTCCAATGCAGTGCAGTTCAATTCAATTCAATGCAACTAAATTCAGAATTCAATTCAATGCAGTTCAATTCAATATATAATGCAACTAAATCCAGTGCAGTTCAATTCAATGCAATTCAAATCAATTTAATTATTGTCCTATCGTAAATGTTTTGTTGGTTTTTTTGGCAGTGATAAAAATATATTTTGACGACTTAAAAAGATTTAGAGCATGTATAAGGATGTATGTGGTTAAAGGTAAATTTGTTAAACATACATACACATACATGCACACACATTCACAGACACATACTCACATGTCTACATATACAGGGTTCGCGATAACCGGTAATTGTCGGTATTTTACCGATTGTAAACAGGGAATACCGAAAATTTTCGAAGCAGCCGGTACCGCGAACCGGTTCTGTTTGCCTGTGACCGATTAGATTTCCGTCTCAAAAAAAAAAGTCTGAAGTGACGTTTTCTGACAGTCTGTCATGCGCCTGTACTGTGCTTACCGCACCTACCCCTTCCCACCCCTTTCGACGACCATCTTTAGCGCCAGCCTCATTATTAGCCTAGCACACAGAACAGCAAGCTTTACTGTGAAAGAATAGAGCTTCGCGCTCTTCTCGGCATGACAGCGACTTCCATTCACATCGAGTAAATGGGGCCTAGATTTATTTATTCTGTATTCTTTTAATCTTTTATATCGAGGATAATGGAATAAGCACTCCTGTGCTTTTTCACATCCAGTCCCCGTGTGTATGCAGTTTTGTAAATGTAATCCGTTCCCACGGCCTGCTCTTACGAAAAGCGAGGGTCTATGACTATGAATTTGCGCGTTGCTTTCAGAGAGAAGAGTCGAAAACCAAATCTAGAATGAACAAAGATCTAGACGAGCGCTAAGCATAGAAACAAGAAAGAAGAATATAAGTCACACGAATGATGCCATGCAAAACAACAAACTGACACGGACATTGGCACAGGCGCTAGAAAAAAAATCCTATTTCCTTCGGGGCTTCATGCCTAAGAAGCGAGTGGCAGCAAGCAGCACGGCAGTCAAAGTCTGAGAGATTCGCGTTCAATTTAGATTTTGTTTTGCTGCCCAACAATCCCCCCCTCCCCCACCCCCTCACTGATTAGTTTCGTTTTGTTCACAGTACGTACCGGATTTTATTTTCTGGGGACCGATTTTGGGGGAGTTGGTCAAGATGTCTCTGAAATGGCAACTCGCAGTACCGGTTTTAAAAAATCCTAGCGCGAACCCTGCATATATACACACGCACACACACTCTCACTCTCTCTCTCTGACTTATTGATGTCAGCTAAAAGTGAAGTTGAAATTTACGATATTGCTGGATGTAAAAAAAAAATTTTTTTAAAAGCACAGGAGTGCTTATTCCATTATCCTCAAAACAAAACAAAAAAACAAACAAAATTTCAAAATACCAAAATAACAACTGGCGCCTACTTACCCTCTTCTGCCGTGCGGCTTTCTTCTTCTTGGATTCCTTGGTGAAAGCCTTGAACTCTGGCAGCTCCCCGGCCTTGATGAGGTCACGGAGGAGGTCAGCCAAGCGAGGCTCGTCCTCCGAGGTGGAGCAGAGAACACCGGCCATGATGACCTCCATGTCCCCCTCCCCCTCCACATAGGCTGCCTTCAGGTCAGCTGTCTCCTCCGCTGACCCTGTCCACAAGGAGTTAATCTTGTGATGTGCCGAATAGCAAGGATAGAGGACAGGGAAAGTAGAGGAACAATGTACGGCAGCCAGGCAAAGGAAGACTCAGGTGAAAACAGCAGCTGGGCGTGGGTTGTTCTTTATTTGGTCACTGCTCTGCTCCGCTCCTATGCTCTGCTGGACCCTAGGCCTACTATGCCTATTCTGCACTTGAATCGAGTCAAGATCAGTCCTTCAACAATCATATCCATGAATATGAATAATCAGTCTCTGAAATGTTGCTGGTGCTGTGGACAGGCCCATGGGCATCCTGGTGTACTCGAACAGACCCGCTGGAGTGGTGAAGGCCGTCTTCTGCTGGTCGTCAGGGTGCATGGCTATCTGGTGGAAGCCTGAAGCCAAGTCAAGGGTGGAGAAGTACTGCGCCCCAGCTAGGGCATCAAAGGACTCCTGGATCCTTGGCAGAGGGAAGGCGTCACCAATGGTCTTCGTGTTGAGGCGCCTGTAGTCGACGCAGAGGCGGATGCTGCCATCCTTCTTTCTAACAATGACCACTGGTGCAGCGTAGGGCTGTGGCTCTCCGTGATGACTCCCCTGGCCAAGAGCTCTTTGATGTGCTCCTGCACTTCATGGAGCTGGTGAGGCGGAATGCGGCGGTATGGCTGGCTGACCGGCTTGTCGTCCACTGTCTTCAGGCGGTGGAAGACAGCTTCGGTGTAGCCCAGGTCGTTGTCGTCCTGCATGAAAGCCTCAGACCGCCTGGACAGCAGCTCCTGCAGCTGGCGTTGCTGGCTTGTGGTGCCATCAAACTGTGGGCATGGCACTGATGGTGGCGGCGAAGCTGGCTCTGCTCTGGTGGTGGAGATGAGCAGCTCGTTGATCTCCAGCGTGACTTGTGGCTTGTCCCTGTCTTCCACCGTGTTGACAGCTTCAAGGACGGCCACAGGAGAGCATGCTGGCAGGAACTGGTCCTCTGGAGACAGGTTGGCAACCCTGATGAAGCGTGCCGAAGGGTCTTTGCTCAACAGCGTGGGGATGGTGATGAGCTTCCCAGGGAGGGGTTTGGCTAGGGGGGATGCTAAGAGGGGGCTGGATGAGGGTTGGCCACGGGAGATCTTGATGGTGGCTATGGAGTGGGCAGGGATGCAGTGACGGGATGTGGAGTGCGCAACCCCTCGGGTGGCCCTGATGTTTCTGCGGGCTTCTTGGGCAACAGCCTGCAGACCGGGGGGAATGCCAGGAGGAGACTGGGAGAAGCTGGGGCCCAGGACGTTCATGCCCAGGAGAACCGGCAGCTGCTTTTTGCGTGACTGCATGAACGGTTCTCTGGGCTCCTTCACCACCAGGACTGGGACGTTGGGATGTAGGATGCCGAAGGCCATGACATCGACGAAGAAGATGCCCGAATAGGGCACCTCAGCCCCATTCACTGCGCGCAGGGTGACGTGGCAGTCTTCTCGTTGTAGGTCTCTCAGGTGTCTGGCTGCCCAAGTGTCGGTGACTGTCGTCACCTCGCTTCCCGTGTCAAGGAGGGCAGCTACCTCCGTCCCATTGATGGTGATGGTGGCTGTGGGGCATTTTCCAGCTAGGCTGGTCCTCTTCCTGCCCCCCGTTGCCTGGCTGTTGGCAACGGGGGTTGCTAGTTTTCCGGCATCTGGCGTGGCTGTTGGGGGGTGCTCGTCACCCGGGGTTGATCGCTGGGTGTTGCTGGTGCCCGAGGTTGTCGAGCCTGGCGTTGGTACGCCTGCTTGGCCCGGCATTCTGCTTCACGGTGACCCCGGTATCCACACCACCAGCAGGTCAGGTCACGACGTAGGCCCTGCAGGTGATGGCCCCTCTGCTGGTGGCTGGCCTGGCGTGGTGGGTGCAGTCGGCTCGGGCTTGGTGGCCCGTTGACAGGTGCCGGGGTTTGCTGCTGTCGCCCTTGCAGCTCCCGCCGCAAGGCAGCGTTCTCCGACACAAGTGCAGCAACCTGGGCCTCAAGGCGGTGGAGCGCATCTGGGACTACCACCGCTGTCTGCTCCACGGCTGCATCCAGGCCTCCGTCCTCCCTCATCCAGCGCTGGACCTCGGTGGTGGCGTCTTTGAAGGTGGACTGTGGTCTCTCCCGGAGGAACCGTTTCAGGTCCCTCCGCAGAGAAGCGGGCTGTAGTCCATTGACAAACGTGTCTCGGAGCATAGCCGCAGACACGGTGTAAGCTTCGGCGGTGTTGGCCTTGGTCCATAAGAGTTTCATGGCGGCGGCGTACTCCCCCACGGACTCAGCAAGGCCCTGCTGCCTCCTGAAGAAAGCTGCTGCCAGAGTGGCGGAGTCCCGATGTTCCCCCCAGTGTTGCTCGAGGATGTTGAGGACTTTCTGGGGGGTGTCCACCTCTCCAGCTTCCTTGGAGAGCATCTCCTGCCTTGCTCGGCCCTCCAGTGCACCCAGCAACCATCCGGCGGCTGTCGCATCGGTCATGGGCTGCAGTCTCAGGAACAGCTTGGCTTCTGTGATGAAGTCCCCTGCATCTTTCTCACCAGAAAATTTGGGCAGCTTGTGGGGCCGGAGGGTGTGAAAGGCAAGCGGTGCAGGCAGTGCAGGCGGTGCAGGCAGTGCAGACAGTGCAGGCAGTGCAGACGGTGCAGGCAGTGTAGACGGTTGCTCCTCATCTCTGGCTGGAGGGGCTGGGTCTGCTGTCACCTCCTGAGTGGCCCCTCCTCTCCTGGTTCGTCTTCTGCTGGTGGGTAGCATCCTGGCGGTGCCCTGGACTGAGTCCCCAATTACCAGTATGCCGACAGAGTTCCAATTTCCCAAATCCTGCTCGCAGCGCCACTTGTGATGTGCTGAATAGCAAGGATATAGAGGACAGGGAAAGTAGAGGAACAATGTACGACAGCCAGGCAAAGGAAGACTCAGGTGAAAACAGCAGCTGGGCGTGGGTTGTTCTTTATTTGGTCACCGCTCTGCTCCGCTCCTATGCTCTGCTGGACCCTAGGCCTACTATGCCTATTCTGCACTGACTAACTACACTGACCACCCCTAAATATATACCCTCCACACAGACTGCAAAGACAGCGCCGCACAGGAGCAGACAATTTGGCCACTTTCAACCTAAAATGGAGGAAATTTGTGTTTCCTTACGCAGCTTCAACAGTGATTATCTCGCTGTCCGCGCAACAGAGCTAAACATGTTATACATCAAAATAAACTAGGAAACACAAGCTTTAAAATGCATTAAAGCACTTTACACAACAACTATCTAGCTGCGAGCTAAAGGCAATTAAAGCCTCTGAATCTACACACTTTTAACAAATTTTCACTATAACTTTCAATAATAAAACACTAAGAGTCCAGCAGAGCCTAATACTTAATGTGTATAAAAAAAAGAATATAATTGACAAATTGTATACATATTATTAGCTAGCAGTGTCCATGAGATGAGATATTAATAATTAAATAACGATGCGAAAACACAATTTCCGATCTACTGCGTGCGCATCAGCATTGCATAAGCCTTGCTTACGAAGCAGTCGTACATCGAAAAAATGAACAATCTCTAATAATACAAATTATCTATATTAACATAATCCGACCTAATGTTCATTCATATATAAACCCAAAATATACCATAAATCGATAATTAAATGTCTGCATTTTATAAAATTCAATTCGACGAGATTCAAATTTGTTAAAACAAAGAACGAGCGTTAGGCTGACCGTTAGGCTAATCATCGTGTTCAAACCATCATATGCCTTACAATCTATTACAACCTAAATTAAGTTGTATTTCATTTATTTAAATAAAGTTTATTACACACGATTCTCAATCGCACACTACAATATAAAAATTTCTTTACTTATAAATTAGAACTGCTTTTGCCGATCATGAATTCAATGTTCTTATACTGATATGATGTAATAAATAAAAATACTATTTTACAATGAAAATAGAGAATTTTCACAATGGTTGACTTGAATCGAGTCAAGATCAGTCCTTCAACAATCATATCCATGAATATGAATAAATAATATGATTTATTAAAGTTGTTATTAAACATTTTCTTTTCTATGTCAGGCTGATCCTTTGTGTTCAATATGCAAGGTAGAGTTCTCTCTCTTGATAAATCCCAAATCATTACAATAAAATATATCTCATCTCATCCCACTAACAATAAAATCATAAGAACAAAATGGAATACAAAAAAACTAATTAGTTACATATGAATCCTAAAGATCAAAGAAATTCAATTATCAACTTCATATAAAAATACAAATATATCGTACCCATATCAAACTACAATACTCTATAAAATGAACAGAAGATCTTATTTGTTCTGACCAAACTGTACATCTGTTTGGCTGTTGAGAACCAAACCAAAATGCCCAACAAGCTCTCACACATAGAGCTACACAAAACCACCTGGTTACAATATCATAGTCGGTCCACAGCACTGTGAGGTGTGTTGTGTGTGTGTGGGGGGGGGGGGGGGGGGGGGGGGGGAGGGGGGGACAGAAGGTGTGTGTGTGTGTGTGTGTGTATGTATGAGAGTCCAGATAAGCTGCTTTCAGGTCTGCTGCTTCCTCAGCTGACCCTGTCCATAAGGAGTTAATATTATAGTCAGTCCACAGCACTGAGAGAGAGAGAGAGAGAGAGAGAGAGAGAGAGAGAGAGAGAGAGAGAAGAGAGAGAGAGAGGAGAGAGAGAGAGAGAGAGAGGAGAGGAGAGAGAGAGAGAGAGAGAGAGAGAGAGAGAGAGAGAGAGAGAGAGAGAGAGAGAGAGTGTGTGGTGTGGTGTGGTGTGGTGTGGTGTGGTTGGGGGGTGTGTGTGTGTGTGTGTGTGTGTGTGTGTGTGGTGTGAGTGTGTATAGCTGTTGATACTGCAACTGCTGGTTTTTCAAGTTTTCAGTACCAAAAAGTGTTGATGAATATTCCTCATTTTCACTTCTCAATTACTGATTCAATTTCTACACCACAAGCCTCTGTGCTGTAACCCCTAAAAAAAGTTTCTCTCATGACTTGACCTCTCACCTTTGTATTTTTTCTCGAAGTCCTCAATGTCCTTGAGGGTGACCTTGGGAAAGAGAAGCCGCCAATACTCGCACCAGTCTCTGTCTTCATCAATGATGTCGTCTTCCTCCCCCACCTCACCTGCAATCATACACACATACAGGTATACATGTAGACACACACACACACACACACACACACACACACACACACACACACACACACACACAAGATCCCAATTTGATGACCCTGGGTTCAATTCCCGTTCGAGGGGATTTTTACACATCAGTGCTGACTCCACTCACTCACTCACTCAGTCCCATGTCCCAAAGGACGTAGGGGGGACATGAGAGAAGATGCAACGGAGATCTTTTTCCATGCTTCACGATCCTGTGTGGCTAGTAGGAGGCGTTGCAGGGGTTGGGCAGTCCAGTGCTGACTCCACTCTCCCAAAAGTCCTTCGGATAAGACTATAAACCGAGGCCCTGTGTGCGAATTCACGCAGAAATCTTGCACACACGTTAAATCCTGTTCCGCTTTTCATGAGAGTAGGCCATCGTGTGCTGGTGGGAACAGATGACATTTACAAAATTGCATACAGTGATATACACATGGGGACTGGATGAAAAAAACTAAAAAGCACAAGAGTGCTTATCCTATTATCCTCAATATAAAAGAATAAAAAAAATAATAAATAAATAAATAAAAAATAAACAGACACAGATCTATGACCCCACTATATGATATTATATCTCATCCCTTTTCCTGCACAATCAGCCATCTTTTTTTTTACAGTCAGTACTGTACATCATTCAGGTTTTTCTCCTCTCCTTCAACAAAACAAATGATCATTAATTAATTCATGTTTACACAGTCAGTACATTATTTACTTTATAATGGGGGCAGGAAAGCTCAGTGGTCAGGGCGCTCACTTTCCCCAGCTAAGGTTAAGCAGCATCAAGCGTGGTTACCAATTGGATGGCTGACCGTTTGCACACCTTGGCTTCAGTACAGTCCCCCCGTTCCCCCAGCTGTAAAAGGGTACCTACCCTCTTTAGGGTCAGGGAAGGTAAAGCAGCGAGGGAGAGGAGATGGGCGTCGCCCTCAATATGCTGGCCCCTAGAGAAGTGAGGTCTCTGATGCCTTGCTCCTACGACCACACAGGTTATGGGACACCTTTACCTTTTCTTACAGCAATACAGGTCTACATTATTTACTCATGAATATATATATTCTATACTATACATGATATGGTGATATACCCAGTCCTTTCCTCTCCTTCAACTGTTACTCATAGCCCCCCTCCCCCACCCCAGGCCTTTCTCCCTCCCTCAACAGAACTAAAGCTTTCATCAGACACACTGGTACTATCATCAACAAACCACCTTGGGTCAGTGGTCTACAGGCAGGTTAACACAAAACCTGCCCTAAGAAAAAGGAGGCGGAGAGATTTAACAGCCGCCTAGCGCATGGCCACAACTCGTGTTTCCCCACCTGTTTCATCGTAGACAGCACGCTTGTCTTTGTCGGAGAGGATGGTGTACACTTTTCCCAGAGTCTGGAACTTCCTGTGGCCCCTCCTTCTCCTCTTTCCCCGCGGTCAGGGTGCACAGTCAGCGACACCTTGTGGTAGCCTTCTTCACTGTGCACAACAAAACAAAATCATCAATTTCTATTGTCAGTATTGATCATCAAACAAAACATGAAGTTTTCTTTTCACCAATTCATGAATAATACTAATAGTAATACACAATTGGGTTACACTCACTACACTGTAAATCATAATTATATAAAATTTTCAGATTGGTGTGGGTTTTTTTCGGTTACTTTTTACCAGTACAAAATCAACAGATAAATTTCTAGGATGGCACATGTATTCTTGTTCTTCCACAACCTGGTACAACATTGTGGCCATACACTGAGTTCTAAAGACAAAACATTGTCTGATTCACAGTGATTGTGTTGTAAGTTGGTAGTATACAATATTTTCCTTTCTTTACAGTCCTTACTGTCTTACATCATTTGAGGTACATAAGACACAGATTAAGAACATTTTGATTTTCAGATTGTGTCAAGTTGGTGATTATTTATTTAACCATTCTTCATAATTGAAACATCAATGATCAACAAACCTTACAAAGTCTCCTCTATTCACTTCTCTTGAACCTGTAGGTCTATGAATCATCACACAACTTACTGACATTACTCACTTACTGGCACAACTAAGCAATCCCCAAGATGTGTAATACTAATATTATTTATTGGTAATAAGATCTACAGGCCCCTAATTAATAATACTATAGCCATAGGCTAAAACTGTAAGAGTAATACCAAGATTATAACTAAGCAGTGTACAGTGTAACAGACTTCAGAAAATGAGTGACCAATAGCAGATCAAAACCTAGCAGTAGCACAGTAGGCCTAGCACAATACTTCAATAGGCCTACCATTACCAATAAACAGGCCTACTAGGGCCTAGTACTACTGCACTAGCATATTTTCACATGATCTCCCCCTTCAAAACCAACCCACAAATTAACCTAACACTGTAACAGAATCGATCACTATAACAACAGATTTCGACCACACAACTGCCATCACACACACACACACACACACACACACACACACACACACACATGTGCACTTACATCTAAAGGTCTATTCTCAGAATCTATTGAGCGAGTCAATAGGTGCTATGCCCTAGATACGCTTGAAAACAATTTTCAAATAGTAGGGCCTAGTTCTACACATTTCATACCTTCTTGCGGCGTAGCTTCCCTGCGAATCCCAAGCACCTCATACAAGTCAGTTGTCTGGAAAAGTTCCTCGCATGATTGCAGGAGTACTGGAAGCTGTTCTTTGCTTTTTGTCTTGGATTTCTTAGGCATTTTTGATCTAGTTCTTCACAAATTACTATGCAGCACCAACGACTCGAAAATGTCCGCGAAATGATCGACTGAACTTGGTTTCCACGGGCGAGAGTCATTCCAGGGACATCATTCTTAGGCCTATCCTTCGATGTCCTAAAAATATTACGAAAAAGAATGTCGTTGTCTTGCAAGGAAGTTTCGCGGACGATTGCAGCCCAGTTTGGTGGCTGCCAAGAGGGTGATGACGACACGCCTTTGCACATCGCTGCTTACGCTGGAAATGTCGACGATTTGAACAAAATCTTGAGCAGAGGACCTCCAACTGAAGCGATCAATCAGCGAAATCACTTGGGCTGCACACCGCTGAGGCTGGCTGCTACAGGTTATAAATAGATAGATCTATCTTCGACAACAGTAACAAAAATAAAGTTTAGAATATTATCAGTATCGAGAGTATCAAGTATTATGAGCGTTGAACTTGCAACGAAATGTTTAAGTATGACGGAAAATTGCAAACAATGTCATTAATTTGTCATGTAACAAATTACAATTAAACGCAGATAAAACCGAATCCATGCTTGTAGGGACCAAACACAAACTGTCTTTTATCACAACTTCAATAGAATTCGGCAATACGTCAGTCCCTCTATCCAGTGCTGTAAAGTATCTACTATCTAGGAGTCGTTATTGACAACACACTCTCCATGCAAAAATTCATCACCCAGACCTGTCAGTCATGCTACTATCAACTACAGCCTATTAGTGCAATTCGAAAGTACCTGTCCACTGATGCAACATCCAAACTAGTCACTTCTCTTATTCTTTCACGTCTGGACTATTGCAATTCTCTTTTGGCTGGTCTGCCAGCATCATCTATCCACTCTCTCCAACCTATACAAAACTCTGCAGCTCGACTGGTCCTCAGAAAGAAAAAATCTGAACACATTACCCCTCTCATGCAATCTCTCCACTGGCTGCCTGTGCCACAGAGAGTTAACTACAAGATCAGTACTCTCTGTTATAAATGTCTCCACAAAACAGCACCCTCCTACCTCTGTGAATGTCTTCACGTGTACACACCTTCTCGTTCCCTCCGCTCGGCTGCAGATACCTTATCCTTAAAAATTCTGAGATTCAACCTATCTACCGTTGGCCGCCGCTCTTTCTCTATTTCTGGTCCATCAATCTGGAATGACCTCCCTCTCCCTTCGGCAAAAGCCTACATATGACACTTTTAAATCCAACCTCAAGACACACTTGTTTCAAACCTAAGATTTTTGCCTTCTGTTTTCATCTCCTATTTGTCCCTGCCTTCAACAATTGAAATTCCATTCACCCTGTCAAAATGTATAACCTCTATAGGTGTGTGTGTGTGTGTGTGTGTGTGTGTGTGTGTGTGTGTGTGTGTGTGTGTGTGTGTGTGTGTGTGTGTGTATGTGTGCGTGTGTGTGTGTGCGTGTGTGTGTGTGTGTGTGTGTGTGTGCGCGCGCGCGCGCGTGTGTGTGCTTTCGTATTTGCTAGAATTATTTATTGTCATTGGTTGTTTGTTGTGAGGGTCGAGTGCAAGCGCTTTGATTTGTTTTTACAAGATATAGCGCTATATAAATTCCATGTATTATTATTATTATTATTATTATTATTATTATTATTATGTTTTCAGTTCTCTGTGTGATTAGACTTTGAACTGGTTTGTTTTGATAGAAGACACTCTAGATGCTAGTGTACTGGTAACAAACTTTTTTTACATAGGATGGAAAAAACAAAATTCAAAAAAACCTAATCCAATTTGCAAACGAAATATTCAACAGGAATTCATATCAATAGGCCTAGTCCACATGATTAGGCGCTTGCCAATCTTTTTGTTTGGTTTGTTTTACATCTGCTGATACAACTTTTGTCTTTCTTTTTTTTCTGAAGCTTTTGAGTCACTTTGCCATCATTAGTTCATACCATGTTGGGGACAGAATAGCTAAGTGGTCAGAGCACTTGCTTTCCCAAAGTCAAGTTAAGCAGCGTCGAGCATGGTTACCAGTTGGATGGGTGACCGTTTGCGCTCCTTGGCTTCAGTACAGTCCCCCAGTTTGCCCAGCAGTAAATCACTAATGGCTACCTGCCCTCTTTAGGGTGAGAGAAGATAAATCAGCAAGGGAGAGGAGATGGGCGCTGCCCTCAATATGCTGGCCCCAGGAGAAGCTGAGGTCTCTGATGCCTCGCTCCCCTATGATCGCCAAGGTTATGGGACATCTTTACCTTTTTAGTTCTTACCATGAAATCAGACATAATTTTTTGATTATCAAGTGAAGTATAATTATCAGTCTAATTTAATCTTCAGCAGTATCTCTATCACTGCATTAGCCTAAGGAGGAGCTTCATTGTCAGCTGAAAGTGAAATTTTGTTTAATTGAAAATGAATTGTAAGTGGATTGATCAGTCATAAAGTTTTATCTTTAATTAGTCACTGTCTGAGTTAATTCTTATCTTCACTGTGTGCGCAACTGCAAGTGTCAGCGTGAGTCATATGCCATTTCTCCCAGTGGCTCTGTGTTTGTGTGTGCGTATGTGTGTGAGTGTGTGTGTGTCTGTCTGTCTGTCTGTCTGTCTGTCTGTTATATTGTAAAAACACTTTTATTCAGTCAGTCAATTATCATTGTAAATTATTTGTGAAGTGCTCAGCCAGAGATGTAACTTTTCTCACAACTTTTTTCCCCATGTCTGCCTTGATCACCAAAATTCTGTTGTCATTGTTTGAATCAGGGATTTGTTTCCTTCCTGTCAGGGCAGGATGATGCATCATTTTCTTAAATAAAAAAAAACTATATCATGTATGTTTTCTAACAGTAGCGCATTTTGATTAAATATAAATATATATATATACCAGTTGACACTATATAATATATGTCTATATAATATATTAGTTATTAGTATCACTGTTGGTTGTGTTGAAGTTAGGCAGTCAAAATCACCATGAAGGCAAATCTCTATTCATTCTGCTTCAAACTGTATTAAAATGGAACTAATATAATAGATAGATAGATAGATAGATAGATAGATAGATAGATAGATAGATAGATAGATAGATAGATAGATAGATATTGAATACAAAAGAATAGGACGACATGATAGCTCAGTGGTCAGAGCACTCACTTTCCCCATGCTAAGGTTAAGCAGCATTGAGCGAGGTTACCCAGTGGATGGGTGACTGTTTGCACACCTTGGCTTCAGTACAGTCCCCTAGTTCATCCAGCTGTCAATGGATACCTGCCCCCTTTAGGGTCATGGAAGGTAAAGCAGCGAGGGAGAGGAGATGGGCACCATCCTCAATATGCTGGCCCCTAGAGAAGCTGAGGTCTTTGATGCCTCGCTCCCGTATGTTCACATAGGTTATGGGACACCTTTACCTTTTACATAAGAATGTCTAGATCCTCTGTGAACAGTTTAGACTGTCCGAATGTCTATGCACTGCAAATGATGAAGGTCTACACACTCCAAATTATAAACAATTCATGATGACCAATGTAGACATTCTCTGTTGATCCATGCTCCCTTAGTTAACTCAGTGTAGATACAGTTTGCAAATGGGGAGGGATGGATTGGCCATATGCTCTGCAAGCCTGCTTCAAATGTCACCAGGCAGGCCCTTGACTGGAACCCACAAGGGAAGCGGAAAGTGGGTCGACCAAAACAGACCTGGCGCAGATACATCAAAGCCGAGACGAAGGCAGCCAGAATGACGTGGGCTGAGCTGAAGAGGATCTCCCAGAACCAAATTCGTTGGAGGGGTTTTGTTGCAGCCCTTTGTTCCCAAGGAAATTTATAGGCATAAGTCAAGTTACAGTGTGCAGATATATGATTATTAGATAATATTATAGAGATCTGTCTGTTGTGACTGTTCAGGAGGGCACACAGCCTGTGTGGAGAGACTGGTGGAGCATGGGGCCAGTGTGGACATTGCAGACGTGAAGGGCCAGACTCCCCTGTTGGTGGCCGTCACCAAGGGTCACCACTCCTGCGCAGAGGCGCTGCTCCACAGGGGAGCTAACCCCAACGGCGATGCCAAGAACTGCACCACTCCCCTCAGTCAGGCCGCTCTCCACGGGCAACTGCAGCTGATGGAGGTGAGGACCCTCCACAACTGGCCCTGGCCTATCACCACTACCATCACCATCATCACCACTTTCACCATCCTAACCACCACTAGCACCACCACCACCATCATCACCATCATCATCACCATCACCACTATCACCACCCATCATCACCACCACCACCCTCACTACTCACCACCACTCTCTCTCTCTCTCTCTCTCTCTCTCTCTCTCCTCTCTCTCTCTCTCTCTCTCTCTCTCTCTCTCTCTCTCTCTCTCTCTCTCTCTCTCCCCCTCCCTCTCTCTCTCTCTCCCCACACAGCTACTCCTACACCACAAGGCAGAGATCACGCTAGAGCGTCAAGGTGCCACAGGCCAGATGTTCAGCGTGGACCCTCTGCAACTGGCTCTGGCTTACCACCACCATCATCATCACTGTCACCATCACCACCACCATCATCACTGTCATCATCATCATCACCATCATCATCACTGTCACCATCATCACCACCATCATCATCATCATCACAATCATAACCACCACTAGCACCAGCACCACCATCATCACCATCATCATCATCATCATCATCATCATCATCATCACCACCACCACACCCACCACACTCACTACCCCTCCCTCTCCCTCTCTCTCTCCACCCACACAGCTGCTCCTACACCACAATGCAGAGATCACGCTAGAGCGTCAAGGCGCCACAGGCCAGATGTTCAGCGTGGACCCTCTACAACTGGCCCTGGCTTACCACCACTACCACTGCGCCAAACTGCTGCTGTGTCGGGGAGCCGAACCCGGCTCCTCCTGCCCCTACCACTGCCTGGTCACGCAGCGCAGCCACTGGCGATTCGCACGTCTGCTGTACGAGTTTGGCGTGGGGCTGTGGACGGTCAACAAGCAGGGACAGCTGCCCTGGGAGGTGGTGTCACGGTCACGAGGAACAGACAGGAGAGAGGAGGAGGGGCGGGCGCTGGTGGAGTTTTTGGAGAGAGTTCGAGGTGAGGTGTTGGTGTGTTGGAGGGGGGGGGGGAGGGTGAGGGTGGGTTGGGGGGTGAGGAGGTGGGGTTGGGGGGGGAGGGGGAGTGTGAGGTGTGGTGTTGAGGGGGAGGGTGGGGGTGAGGAGGTGGGGGGGAGGTTGTGTCACGGTCACGAGGAACAGAGAGGAGAGAAGAGGAGGGACGGGCGCTGGTGGAGATTTTGGAGAAAGTTAGAGGTGGGGTGTGGTGGGGGGATGGGTGGGGGAGGGTGGGTTGGGGGAGGAGGTGGGGGTGAGGTGGAGGGAGTGTTTGTGTGTGGGTGGAGTGTGTGTGTTTGTGTGGGGTGTGTGAGGGGGGGATGTTGTATGTGTGTGTGTGTGTGTGTGTGTGTGCATGGTTTGTTTATGTGGTGTGTGGGGGTTTGTGATGTGGTGGAGGTGTGTAATTAGTGGGGTGTGGGGCGTTTGTTTTTTTGTGCTGTAGTGTTTGTGTGGGTGGTGTGAGTTGTGTGTGTGTGTGTGTTGTGTGTTGTGTGCGTTTGTTTTTTTGTGTGTGTAGTGTTTTTGTGTGTGTTGTTGTGGTGTGTGTGTGTGTTTGTGTGTGTGTGTGGAGGGTGTTTGTGAAGTTGTTTGTGTTCGATCTATTTTTTCATTCGTATCTTTTAAAGTCTTTTCACTGTTGTGATTTAGACAAATATGTATGGTGTGTTGTGTTTGTGGTGTGTGTGTGTGTGGTGCGTGGCTTGTGAGAGAGACAGAGACTAGAGACACAGAGAGACAGAGACTGTGTCAGTGTGTGTGTGTGAGAGGACAAGTGTTCATGTGTTAAATGAATAATTGAGGGGGGAGAGATACTTGTAAGTGTGTGTTGTAAATGTTCATGTATATTATATAATATATATATATATATATATATATATAATATAATATATATATATATATATATATATATATACTGTGTGCATACATACATAATTATAAAGTAAGTCGTCCCGAGCCTAAGGCTATCAGGCGGTGCTACCCGTCTGTGGCGTTAAGCGACTGAGAGTCATAGACTCCCCTGATAGACGCCAGTCATCGCAGGTTAACCCCCAACACAAGTTGGTACCCTTTTACACCTGGGTGGGTGAATACATAATTATACCATAAATATATGTGTGTGTGGCAGATACCGCGGCTCTAAGTCGTGGTGTCGGTTGTCTGTGTGGAGACATGTTCGCCGACTGAAGAAGACAGCAGCCTCCTTGACAGAGCTGCCCTGCCTGCCACAGGCCCTGCAGCAATACCTGAGCTTTGAGAGTCTGTGAATGCAGATGACAGCAGTGATATAGCAACTGTACCTGAGATTTGAATGCAGATCGCAGCAGTGATATGATGGGAAAGAGAGTTTGTAATGGTGAATGTATGTGTGTGTGGTGGGGGGGGGGGGGGGGGTGAGTGTGTGGGTGTAAGGTGTGTGTGGGGGGGGGGTGAGAGAGAAAGAGAAAAAGAGAGAGTGTGATGTGTGCGTGTGTGTGTGAGAGACAAGAGAGTGTGTGTCACTCGTGTGTGTGTGTGTGTGTTATTTATTCATTTATTTCGAGGATAATGATATGAGCACTCGTGTGCTTTTTTAAATCCTGTACCTGTGAGTTTTGTGAATTTTGTCATCCATTCCCACCAGTACACAGCAGCCTACTCTTCCGATAAGCCTTTTGATTATTTTACTATATCATATATATAGCTACATCATCATCATCCATCATCATCTCCATCATCATCATCTTCTCCATCATCATCATCATCATCATCATCATCTCCATCATCATCATCTCCATCATCATCATCTTTCTCCATCATCATCATCTTCTTCTCCATCATCATCATCTTCTCCATCATCATCATCGTCTGCAGCAGCAGCAGCAGCAGCAGCAGCATTATCATCAACATTATCTTCTTTAATTTGCTGATTTTGTGACTCCACCCTGCTTTTAGGAAATAGAGTGCAATACAGATTTCCTTGTTGTTATTTATACTTCCAGTGTGCAATACAGATTTTTTGTTTTTGTTTGTTTTTTTTAATAATTTTGTTTCTTTTTTTTTTGTTGGTTTTGTTTTAGTTTGTTTTTGTACAATACAGATTTCATTGTTGTTATCTATGCTTATGGTGTGCAATGCAGATCTCATTGTTGCTATCATTTTTTTTCTTCTGTTTTTGGAAATGTGTAAACATGCGTGCCTGCCTGCTTGCATGCAAAGTGCTAACACATAAACAAGCATGTACATGTGCTTACATTCTTTGACAAGGAAACCCTGTCCCTTCCCTAGTACAACCCTTGTATTTTGATACTATCATATCATACAAATTCAGCCAAGCTGTTGTTGTTATCATGTGTACAGAGACTGGTTCATTCTTAAGATATAACACAATGCATGGCCTTTATTGAGTAGAGTGCAGTGTACATTATGATTTTCTTGGATGGAAAATTGGACAGCTCAAAGTTCTACAGACCTGTACACCTCTTTTTTTCAGTATTTGTTCGGGAAAAATGTTGAAAATATGGAAATCTGATTTTTTTTCCATCAAAAACTGATTTTGGGGAAGTAAAAATCCAGTAAAAAGATCTTCTGCTCGTCATTTACTGCCGTTCATTCAGAGACTTCCGCCTGTCACCAGTGCACACAGCACTTCACTGCCCTGTCTTCCTTTCTTCAACAAGATTCCGCCTGTCATCAGTGCACACAGCACTTCACTGCCCTGTCTTCCTTTCTTCAACAAGATGGCGGAATGCAGCAATGAAGTGCGAAATCTGGACCAAATCAATAAATTCTTGCCAAAGAAGTCGCAGAGACACATGGAAACAAGCATTGATGTTATGATAAGTCTCCATCTGCTAAAAAGCGGCGAATTCAAGAATACAGAACTACCTGTGCTAAAACTAGGCTGTTCATTTTGCCCAGTAAGAAAGATGATGTCTTTGTATTGTAATTCTGCGAAACATATTTCATTGGTGGAGAAGAGGAGAAGCTGATGTGGTTGTCACCACAAGAACACACTAGCAAAACATTTGCAAGACATCGAGGCAAGAGAAGACGCCAAGAAATCATGGTTGACAATCAAGGACGCCCAACCCTGCAGCTCTATAGCACACAGATCTGAGCATGAAGATCTCGTTGCTTTTCATGTCCCTAGTCTTTGGGACATGGGACTGAGTGAGTGAGTGAGTGAGCGGGGGTAACATTTGCAGCACACTAATTGCTAAGCACAAGCAAGTGAGAAATTGAAGAAAAGCAATCCTATAACTGAATTCTTATAACTGAAGCTTTCACCCTCTCAGCAGCAATGATGTGAAAAGCAAACCATTTCCTGCAGTCATCAGATCTCTGGACTCTAGTTAGGCCTGGTCCTTAGAAAAGCAAACCATTTCCTTTTCATTTTCTGAAGCCCTCAGCCATGTCTGGCGGTCTACTTGAAGATGATGACTTCAAGAGTCAGTATGAATCAAAGAAGCCAAAGACCTCGTCATTGGTGAGGCCTGCAGACATTTCATTGCTGATTGTAATGGTGGATTGAGGGAGAACCGCTGCAAAGATATGTTACAGGGATGTGACACTGTGTTTCAAACAGTGTGTGACTGCCTTGTCCACAGTCTTCCCCTGAAACAGCCAGTCTTGAAGCATGCCCAGGTAGCAGAGCAGGCCCTTCTCTGCAGGTATCTTCTCAGACAGGTGACCTCACTTTCTTTCTAAACACATTTCCAGTTCTTCGTCCTGCTGTAGGCTGCTCAGTTGATAAAGCAGTGGAGCAGTTTGCCCAGTACTAGTGCACTAAACACACACACACACACACACACACACCACACACACCACACACAAATATATATATATTATATATGTATGTTTAGAGCTGTGTAGAGAGAGAGAGAGTGCAAAGTGCTTTGATTACCATTGCAATGGACTGGTATTGAAATTCAGTTTCAAGAGCAAAAATACTGAAAATTGTCATGAGTCTACTGAAAAGTGTGTTTACGGGTGCACAGGTTTGGTTTTAAGAGAAAAGCAGACAAAGTCCTGCTGCATATGTCAAGGTGGGCAAAAAGAAAGGGGCCCGTATGCCGAATCTGACCTTTGGTGAACTTCAGAGCTGTAGCCAGGAATGAAAAGAAAAAAAAGAATATATAGATATAGATATAGATATAATAAGAGAAGAGAGAGAGAGAGAGAGTTTAAAAAAAAAATAATAATGTACTTGCCTGCCCATACTGATTATTTAAAATTGTTATTATCAGTGAATGGCAATTCTGTCCATTTGGGGTTTTTTCATCATTTTTTTAATTGGTTATGCAATTGAATTTTTTTTTTTAAATATCTGATATCAGTTTTTGACACATTTTTATTTATACCTTTTTTCATGTATACATATTTATATCAGTTTTGGATATAACTGTTTTCTCTCTGGTTTTAGTCCTCCTCCTGGACAGTGCTGTGATTTGGTTTTTTCTTTGTTGCTGAGGCTGAGCAATAAAGTCTGGATGCATTTTTCTGTTCAGTGTGTGTGTGTGTGTGTGTGTGTGTGTGTGTGTGTGTGTGTGTGTGTGTGTGTGTGTGTGTGTTGCACTTGTAGGTGCCTGAGAGAGAGAGAGAGAGAGAGATTATTTTTTTTTTGTGTTTGATGTAATCAGGAGAAAAATTTGAGGACTGAACTGGGTACAAATTGCAGCGCAAGTCTGATGAGCATAGGCTATCGTGTTGTTGTGTGTATGTTGTTGTTTGTGTGTGTGTGTGATGTTATCAGGGAATGTTTGTGGTGAATGGTGTATAATTGTAGGCATGTTTGAATTGTGTGTTGTGTGTGTGTGTGTTGTGTGTGTGTGTGTGTGTGCATGCATGCGCGGTTGCATATGAGAGAGAGAGAGAGATGGTAGGGGACAGTTCAACACAGGAACATAGATAACTGCAGACTTATTTAATTTTATTTTATATGATTTTATGTCGCGGCAGATTTCTCTGTGTGAAATTGGGGCTGCTCTCCCTAGGGAGAGAACATCGCCACAAGTGCAGCACCTACACATTATTTTCTTTTTCTTTTTCTGCCTGTTGCTATTAGAGTGGCTTTTTTTCTACAAGATTTTTGCCAGGGACAACCCTCTTGTTGCCGTGGGTTCTTTTACATGTGCTAAATAATGATGTGTATATAACACACGGGACTTCGGTTTATTGTCTCATCCAAAAGACTAGCACGCAGACCACCACTCATGGTCTAATGGATGGAACAGTTTTGAGCCCAAACGATCTGTATTAATTAAAGACTAACTTTTTGATCTGTGAAGTGGAGAATGAGAGCGGGCACAGGGAGGGTGAGGGTGAGAGGTCAGATGGTCATTTGTCTCCCCAGCCAGTGAAGCTCTCCCACGCCCACCTATCTCTCTTCTCCTTCCCACTTCCTACCATCCCTCTTCACCCCTCCGCCATCCCTTTCATGAAAGAAGATACCCATTGTTGACGCTTCCATGGCCCCTAATAATTATAGCCTAACACCTCCTCTTTCGACAGAGAAAGTTCACAAGAACAATTTGCTATCAACTGATGATAGGCGATGAAACAGACAAGGAGTAATTTACGCGGAAGATTGCATCCAATAAAAAGGTAAAGGTGTCCCATAACCTATGTGGTCATAGGGGAGCGAGGCATCAGAGACCTCAGCTTCTGTAAGGGGCCAGCATATTGAGGGCTGCGCCCATCTCCTCTCCCTTGCTGCTTTACCTTCCCTGACCCGAAGGAGGCAGGTACCCATTTACAGCTGGGTGAACTGGGGACTGTACTGAAGCCAAGGCGTGCAAACGGTCACCCATCCAACCGGTAACCACACTGATGCTGCTTAATCTTAGTTTGGGGAAAGCCAGTGCTCTGGCCACAGAGCTATCCCGTCCCGTAAACAGTTTGGCGTAATTTCACTTTCTCCATTTTTGCCGTGGGAGGGGGGGGGGGGGGGGGACAGGTCATATTTTTAGTACTAATATAATCGATTTGACTTCGTTAATATATAAAATACAGAAGGGTGTATAGGTACACACACACACCACACCACCACCACAAGACACACCACATGGCAAGTTTTAATGTTGAAATCATGTTAGCAAATTTAAAGTGGTGAATGTTTTTGTGTTGTTTTATTGTTTGTTGTTTTCCTTCTTCTTTTTGGGTTTATTTCTAGATTTCTGCTTGTTTGTGGTTTTGTTGTTTGGAATTGATTTTGCTATGTTTGATTTTTTCTTTCTTTTCGTTAGATAATGGCTGATGAAAAAGCAATCGCTGTTACCAATGTACATTGGAAATAAAATTGATTGTTTGTGATTGATTGATGATGACTACACACACACACACACACACACACACACACACACACACACACACACACACACACACACATACACACACATCTGCTGACCCGGGTTCAAATCCCGTTCAACGGGATTGTTCCCCTGGAGTTTAGCTACATAAGTGCCGACTCCACTCCGCCCAAAAGTCCTTCGGATGAGACTAAAAACCGAGGTCCTATGTCCAAACACACGCAGAACACTTGACTTGTGCACACGATAAACCTGTTCCGCTTTTCGGAAGAGTAGGCCACTGTGTGCCGGTAGGAGCCGATCACAAAACTTACAAAAAACTGCATACACACGGTGACTGTATGTAAAATGAAAGCACATAAGTGTTTATTTCGATATTATCGAAATAAAGGAATAAATAAAATCACACACACACACACACACACACACACACACACACACACACACACACACACACACACACACACACACTTACTCACAAAGGGGACGGGATAGCCAAGTGGTCAGAACATTGCGCCCGCAATTTGACGACCCGGGTTCGATTCCCTTTCGAGGGGATTTTTCTCCTGGAGTTAACATCAGTGCCGACTCCACTCCGCCCAAAAATCCTTCGGATGAGACTAAACACAGAGGCCCCGTGTCCAAACACACGCAGAACATCTTGCGCACACGCTGAAACATGTCCCGCTTTTTGGAAGAGTATGCCACTGCGTGCCGGTAGGAGCCGATGACAAAATGTACAGAAACTGCATCACACAGGGAATGTATGTAAAATAAAAGCACAGTGTTTATTCCTTTATCCTCGAAATTAAACAATAGATAAATGATTAAAATAACACACACACACACACACACACACACACCACACACACACAATTATTGTGATAGA
>CM060343.1:32592732-32597732 GCA_030674155.1 Stramonita haemastoma
AGAGAGAGAGAGGGAGAGAGAGAGAGAGAGAGAGAGAGGAGAGAGAGGAGAGAGAGAGAGAGAGGAGAGGGAGAGAGAGAGAGAGAGGAGAGAGAGGGGGAGAGGGAGAGAGAGAGGGGAGAGAGACGAAGAAAGAGAGAGGGGGGGAGAGGAAAGAGAGAGGGGGGGGGGGGAGGAGAGAGACATAGAGAGAGACAGAGACAGAGAGATGTAGTGGGCATAATAATATTGTGTTAATGTGGTTCTGCATCCATCCTCTGTACAGAAACATCACAGACAGCAGTGATAAGTCAGTGAAGACTGAGGGATAGGGATAGCAGGGAGAAAAGAAACAATGTTAACAAAAATATTTTTAAAAGCCATAATCACAAAAACCAGACAGCCACTGTCAAAAACCCAAGGTCACAGTCCACCTTCCCTGCCCACCTGTCTTATTCCTGTCATCCACACCTGCCCTGCCCACACTCTGATGCTGTCACCAGAAACTCTCACAAGCCCATCATCAATACCTGCTCTATGATACTGTCACCTGAGACATCAAAGTCAAATCAAACTCCAATGGGCGTGGCCAACATTAGGAAGGGCGGGGCTTGATTGAAAAGGGGCGTGGCTACACAGGAATATGTAAATGAGGACATTGATGACAGAATGAAGTGTTCTTACTAGCACTGGGAGACAGATAGTGCCAGTCATTAAAGCAGAGATGTCCAGGAGAGTGACGGCCCAGCCCTGACATCTATGGCCACTAAAAGGGGAACTGTGACATTCATAGCACTCAGGCACTGCCATCTGTGCCCAGCATCTCAACCTGAGGATGGGTAAGGTCTTCTCTATGGGTCAAAAAGCCAAAATTTCTGTGCTGTGCTGGATTTTATTTTGGGGGGAAGGGATATTCAAAGGGGGAGAGACAGCTCAGTGGTCAGAGCACTTTTTTCCCCAAGCCAAGGTTTAGCAGCATCCAGGGTGGTTACCAAGTTGATGGGTCACTGTTTGCATGTCTTGGCTTTAGAACAGTCTCCATTCACACAGCTGTTAATGGGTACATGCCTTTGGTCTGTGAGAAAATAATTGCTTTATAGAGCAACATAAAACACACACTCTCTCTCGTACCCCACCCTTGAATACAATAACAAAGGTTTTGTATGTTTCCTGTCCCTCAACCACACCTCGTGGATAGATATAGATGCCAAAGAACAAATTAATAAAAGAAGATTAATTAATTAATAAAACAAAATAAACAAATGGCCCAATACTAAGAGATTTTTTTCTTTTCATATCAGGATAATGGAATAAGCACTCATGTATTTTTTCATCCAGTTCTGGTGTGTCATGCAGTTTTGTAAATCTTGTCATCTCAGAGAGATAATACAAGAGGATGATATAGCAAATTATGTTGTGCATATTGACTCAAGGCATACACACTGATAGATGTATAGCCCTGAATAAGTGTGAGTAGAATGTGCTGGGATGCATGCACAGGCTGCCCCAGGGAAAGAGCAGATAAGGGTGGAGGTGGGGGAGGCGGGCAGTGAGGGGTAGTGAAGGGGGTGGCAAGGAGAAGGGAGGATAACAGTGAGGAGAGAGCTGTCAGGAAAACTGTAGTTAATCTGTGGGCAGGTGTGGTTTTTTGAGTCCACACCACACACACACACACACACTCACACACACATCATACAGTGTGCAGAACTCCATGAACAGAAGTGCTGCTCTGTGGCATTGATGCAGACATGAAGACTTCACTCTTTATGAAGACAGCCAGTGGAAACAGATGGTCCATCATTTTTTTCCCTCTGTGTGCAATCCAGTATTCTCTCTCTCTCTCTCTCTCTCTCTCTCTCTCTCTCTCTCTCTCTCTCTCTCTCTCTCTCTCTCTCTCTCACACACACACACACACACACACACACACATACACACACCCCAGACACAACCATTATAGAACCTCCCCCTCCCTACCCCCTATTCCCTCCCCTTCTCCCCCTTTCCCTCCCTCTTCTTCCCCTTCCTGTCATGGCCTTCAAACATGAATCTCTCAATCCCAGTAAAACTTGCTAAGAACACAAACCCAAACTGACAAGAATGTCAGGTTCTCAAATCTTCAGCTATCTCCCTAACTCCTCATCCCTCAAGCTTCCCCCTCCACCCCCCCCCCACGTGACCCTCGCTCATAGCCCCGCCCACTTAGGGACAAGCTGGATGCTGATTGGTGCAGGACTTTGGAGACAGCCAATAAAAGATGGGATTTAAGAGCAAGGCTGTCAGCTTCTGTGGGTGTTGTGTCATTGCTTCCCATTGCTTGGGCTGTACAGTACAGAGGCCTCAACATGACTGGGCTCTATGTGGTGAGAGATAGAGAGCACCTTCTACATCTCTTGTTAGTTATTTATTCTTGTTAGATCTAGTGTCAGATAAATGCATGTTTCATCTCATGCAGTTGCTTCAAGAATTGTAACATTTTTGGGTGGCCCCAGGTGCTGAAGTGGGAGAACTTGCCGAAGCGTGGGACCTCTGACTTTCTGGCTTCTGACCACAGTCCTGATATCAGAGAAGTGTGGAAAGGACTATAACTGGACTAAACCAAACAAACAAAACTAGCCTCAGGTGCTGCATAAATCACATCTCCTGTTTGTCATGGCAAATTCCAAAAACCAAAATGAGAGATAAACTAGAAAATAGAAAAAAATGTTAAGATGTTCCCATAACCTATGTGGTTGTAGGGGAGCAAGGCGTCATAGACCTCAGCTTTTCTAGGGGCCAGCATGTTGAGGGCAGCGCCCATCTCCTCTCCCTGCTGCTTTACCTTCCCTGACCCTAAAGAGGGCAGGTACCCATTTACAGCTGGGTGAACTGGGGGACTGTACTGAGGCCGAAGTGCGCATAATTATGGTCATTCATCCAACTGGTAACCATTCTCAATGCCAGTGCTCTGACCACTGAGCTATCCCATCCCCAACTAGAAAATACTCATTTTTAAAACAGGTGACCCAGCAACCAGCAAACTGATTTGGCTACTTCAAAAAGAGGCTTTTGATGATGTAATCTGTTTATACTGTCATCAGTTCATTAGGAGAGCTGGGAATTATGGGAGTCTCTGCCATTGAAATATAGAACTGGTTTTATTTTATTTTCCAAACAATCTGTTTCTTCATTGAATGCTCAGACAGCTACTAGCGTTGTCTGTCATATGAGCAACACTGGTGGCAGTGCAGTGCCCTTAGGGGCCTGACATGTCTGTCAGTGCCAGTGCATCCGGCTTCACATGGAAGAGAATTGTCATCTTTTGAGTCTCTCTGGGGAAAAAGGCAAGACAAAGGACCCAGAAGGCAGAAAAGAGACAAGGTGACGGGAGGAAAAAGCAGCAAGGCAGAAACAAAGGAATAGAAAAGAGGGGACACCCAGGACAGAGGATGGGGATGCTGTTTACACTGACAGGCCCCTTGCATCCCATGGGGGAGGTTTCCAATAACCCACACAGCTGTTTAAACAGAAAGTAACTACCAAATGATGGATAAGTGCTCGGTTTTATTTTTTCTTTGATGCCTTTTCTATTTCTTGCCCTCAGAATTTTGCAAGGGGTAATGCTTGTGCTGCTGGAGATTATCTATCTATCTATCTGTCTGTCTGTCTGTCTGTCTGACTGTCTGACTGTCTGACTGTCTGTCTGTCTGTCTGTCTGTCTGTCTCTCTCTCTTTTCTCTCTCTCTCTCTCTCTCTCTCTCTCTCTCTCTCTCTCTCTCTCTCTCTCTCTCTCTCTCTCTATCTATCTATCATCTATCTATCTATCTATCTATTATCTATCTATCTATCTATCTATCTAAATGTGTGTTACACACAGGAATTTATTTCATGATCCCCCCCCCAAAAAAAAAAAAGGCTAGCACCCAGACCATCTACCACCCATGGTGTAGTGGATGAGGGAGAGAAGTTCAGCTTTAAAGGAATGGAGAATTGAACCCAGATCTCTTGTTTTCTGGAGGGGTACAGACAGACAGGGAAAGCCCACAGAGCTACCTTCCCTGGAGCAGTCAGCTGTGACCAGTGTGGTCTGGATAATGCAGATGTGCCCAGCATGCAGTCTGGGACAAGGACAGGGATGAGCTCCACCATGTTTGTGTTTGTCCAATTTAAAAATCATGTAACACCTTGTCATGGGATCCGCCCCCTCCTCCCCTAATCTGTTGGCTGTTGTTGTAGGTGGTGGTGATGGTGGTGGTGGTGGTGGTGGTGTGGTGTGTGTACTTTATTTATGTGTTAATTTATTTTTTTAGTGGTGTGTGTGTGTGTGTGTGTGTGTGTGTGTGTGTGTGTGTGTGTGTGTGTGTGTGTGGTGTGTGTACACAGGCTTAACATGTCTCTTTTTTAATTGGCCCCTGGCAGAGATTTCTAATGTAGGGGACCAGTGAACTTTTGTGCTTTTCTACATTTTTTTTCTTTTTTGTGTGTGTATCTCCTCCACCAGATTGCGTTGTTCCTGTCTGCTGCCCATGCGCAGTACCTGGCGGAATGTCCGCCAGAAAACATCGAGGTGGCCACCTTCCGCCTGATGACACGTGACTTCCCGCCTCTCTCCGTGCCCAACGAGTGAGAAAATACCAATATTTTTTGTTGTCCCACTTGTGCTGTATTTGCCTTTGTCCAACCCCCCCCCCCCCCCCCCCTTTTTAATCTAATTTTTCACTATTTACCATTTTGTGCTGTGGTTGACTTTGTCCCCCCCCCCCCAGTTGTTTATGTTACTCAATAATGCTGGAACAGTAGGCTTAGCTGCCCTCCTTTGCAGATTTGAGAGGAGGGAGAGGGGGGGGGGGGGGGGTAGCCTGGTAGTCAGAATGATGCGCTTCATGATCTACTGACCCAGGTTCGAATCTCGTTCAAGAGGATTTTTCCTCTGGAGTGAACTTCAGTGTCGACTCCATTCTCCCCAAAAGTCCTTTGGATGAGACTATAAACCGTGTCCCCATGTGTGAACGCACGAAGATCGTGCGCACATGTTAAAACCCGCT
>CM060343.1:32602732-32620232 GCA_030674155.1 Stramonita haemastoma
TGATTTCTTTCAGTTTGTTCATGGACATTTACAGTATACTGATCCATCAGTGTAGCATTCTCTCTCCTCTCTCTCTCTCTCTCTCTCTCTCTCTCTCTCTCTCTCTCTCTCTCTCTCTCTCTCTCTCTCCCCCCCCCTCTCTCTCTCTCCCTGTGTCTGTCTGTCTGACTCTCTCTCTCTATATATATTCTTGCTCCAACGAACAGGATCAAAATCTGTAACGACATGCCTTTAGCGGTTACACGATCCAGGAAAACGATAAAAGACACAGGGCATTGATTTTTGGAGTGTGTGTGGTGGCCCTGGTTCTTATTGTCTATCTTTATCTTCACCACACAAAATTGAATGCTCTTCCTCAGTGTAGATCCACTTCTGTCAGTGCCCCTGTCCTAACCACTAAACCACCACCAGCTGAGGATTCAAAGAGGATTTGTTGAGGAGAAGCACAGAGGTTGTTGTTGATGTTGTTGTTGTTGTAGACGTTTTTATTGTTGTTGATAATGTTTATTCGTGTTGTTTTTGTAGATCATGGAGTTATTTATTGTGTTGTTATTCATTGTGTTGATGTTCATGTTGTTGATATTGTTGTTATCAATGTTGTTAATGTTGTTGTTGTGTGCAGAATACTGTTGTCATGTCTGCTGTATTCTGTTTCACATTGTTTCAGCACGGGTTCCACAATTGTTGACACTTTTTTCAATAAACAGGCTTCACTGAATACTGTCTTCTTTGTGTGTGTGTGTGTGTGTGTGTGTGTGTGTGTGTTGTGGTGGTTGTGTTTTGTGTGTGTGTGTGTGTTGTGGTGGTTGTGTTTTGTGTGTGTGTGTGTTGGTATATATGTGTGTGTCTTCATTTTAATGTCCATCCACCAAAAAGAGATTTAAGACAGTTATTTATTTTTATTTTATTTATTTATTCTTTCATATCAAGGTTTATGGAATAATGGAATAAGCACTCGTGTGCTTTTTTTTTTACATCCAATCCCAGTGTGTATGCAGTTTTGTGAATCTTGTCATCTGTTCCCACTGGCACACAATGGCCTACTCTTACTTAAAGCGGAACAGGATTTAACGTGTGCGCAAGATGTTCTGCATGCGTTCGCACACGGGACCTCAGTTTATAGTCTCATCCAAAGGACTTTTGGGAGAGTTATGGTAGTTTGTGTGTGTGTGTGTGTGTGTGTGTGTGTGTGTGTGTGTTGTGAGTGTGTGCATGCATTCACATGTGTCTGTGAATGTGTGCGCAACGTATGCACATGTAATGAATGTTATTGCACCAGTGGTGGCTTTATCCCACAGTCACATACACACACTGTAAAAAAAAGAAAAAAAGAAAATGGAGATAAACCACACACAACATCCACCCCAAACACCATAACACACAACATCCACCCCAAACACCATAACACACAACATCCACCCCAAACACCATAACACACAACATCCACCCCAAACACCGTAACACACAACATCCACCCCAAACACCGTAACACACAACTCCACCCCAAACACCGTAAACACACAACATCCACCCCAAACACCGTAACACACAACATCCACCCCAAACACCGTAACACACAACATCCACCCCAAACACCATAACACACAACATCCACCCCAAACACCATAACACACAACATCCACCCCAAACACCGTAACACACAACATCCACCCCACACACCATAACACACAACTCCACACCAAGTTCAAATCAACTCTTTTACTATTTTTTTTCTCCAAAAAACAAAATCACCAGATCACACACACACAACTCCAAAGTGTGACTTAAAATCCATCTTTTACTATTTTTTCTCATATTTTTTTTCACAGTACAAGGTCATCAGACTGATCACATTTGACACAAAAACCAAACTGAAACCACCTCGATTTTATTCTCTGCATCAGATTATGCTAAGTAATAACGATCATCATCACCATGGCAAAAGAGCTCTTTGGATTTCTGGTTTAAAATCAGCAAGACAAGGCTGGATAGTTTACACTGTTTACATGGGAGGGGGGGACCTTCAGGCATATACCATAGAGAGAGAGCTATAGTTTACACTGTTTACATGGGAGGGGGGGACCTTCAGGTATATACCATAGAGAGAGAGAGCTAGGGGTGCAGTTTGGATATAGTTTACACTGTTTACATAGGAGGGGGGGACCTTCAGGCATATACCATAGAGAGAGAGAGAGAGCTAGGGGTGCAGTTTGGATATAGTTTACACTGTTTACATAGGAGGGGGGGACCTTCAGGCATATACCATAGAGAGAGAGAGAGAGAGCTAGGGGTGCAGTTTGGATATAGTTTACACTGTTTACATAGGAGGGGGGGACCTTCAGGCATATACCATAGAGAGAGAGAGAGAGAGCTAGGGGTGCAGTTTGGATATAGTTTACACTGTTTACATAGGAGGGGAGGGGGGGACCTTCAGGCATATACCATAGAGAGAGAGCTAGGGGTGCAGTTTGGATATAGTTTACACTGTTTACATAGGAGGGGAGGGGGGGACCTTCAGGCATATACCATAGAGAGAGAGCTAGGGGTGCAGTTTGGATAGAGTTTACACTGTTTAATTGGGGGAAACCTTCAGTCATATACCACACACACAAAGAGAGAGCTAGGGGTGCAGTTTGGATATAGTTTATGTTGTTTAGTTAGAGGGGAAATTTTCATTTATATATCACGCACACAGAGAGGGGTTCATTTTGGATACAGTTTACACTGTTTAGTTAGGGAGAAAAATCAGTCATATACCACACACACACACAGAGCTAGGGGTACATTTGGGATATAGTTTACACTGTTTAGTTAGGGGGAACCTTCAGTCATATTCCACACACACACACACATAGAAAGAGAGAGCTAGGGGTGCACTTGGGATACAGTTTACACTGTTTAGTTAGGGGGAACTTTCAGTCATACACCACACACAGAGCTAGGGGTACATTTGGGATAGGGGATGGTAGACATATAACAAGGGCGGGCAGACAGACTGGCAGGAAAACATTTTGCTGCTCTCTCTCTCTCCTAAGGCCAATGTACATATTAAACCTGTTCAGTGTTCAGTGTGTTTTCTCTCTGACCTCCACACAGATTTTGTTTAGTCCTATCATCATCATCATCATCATCATCATCAGACCACACTCCACAGTTTCAAACTCTTGTGGAAGTAACGGCGACTATGTACAGAGGGGATGTGACCAACACAGTTCAGAATCTGTCAGTTAACAGTTTTCTATTTAGATATATATACATGTATACATACACAGTGGATAGATATATACAATGGCATAGAGCCCACATTGCAAAACCTGACTGCTCTAGATATATAATTATGTACATCAGGACAGGAGCCCACAAATCAGAATCTGACAGCTGCAGAGAGAGATACAGACAGAGCTACACACACAGGGCTATACTAGTACCCACACTGTGGCAGCCCACCAACAAATGCACAGGGTTGCAGCCCCTGATTCAATATAATCTCACAAGGTTAATATACATGTTTGTTTATATATATATACACCACACACACACACACACACATCAGGCCAAAGTTCTCTGTCTAGACTCACAGGGCTAGTTCGTTTCTGCACAGAAGACGATTGAAAAATCAGGTGTCTGAACTATTCTGCATGACATGTGCCCTCAATCATATATAGATATATACATATGTATGTATACACACACCATTTAGGAATCTGCAGAAAGCGAACACATTGTTAGGTTCTGTTTTTCATATTTCGTTAAAGGGGATAAAATAAAATGATGTCTTTCCGTCTTTTGCAAAAACATGCACCCTCACACTGACATTATGCCAACAAAACAAAAAACGAGTATAAATATCTAAATCCAAAATATCAAGTGAAAATTATCATTCATATACCTCCTCTGAAAAGTAACAACACACACACACACACACACACACACAGAAAATCTGACGTACTCTACCCCAAAACTTCCAGAGTCAAACAAAACTTAAAAACAGCTGTAAAGTTCTCCACTTTTTACAAACACACATCACCACACACACCACCACTCACCCAGACACGAGTGCATGCATGCGTGCGCGCACACACACACGATGATTGATTACACAGCAGATAAGACAAGATGTGGTCAATACTGCAGTGGTCTGTAGACTAGACAGACGATTGTTTCTCACTGAAACATCATTGTTGCCCATGGATATATAAAAATATGGCTGTTTCCCATAGACAGATCAAACATTTCCCCATAGATATATCGCTGTTTCCTGAGATAGATCACTATTTCCCCGCAGATAGATCACCATATCCCATTGAATATATCGTTTCCCCATAGGCCTATTACCATATCCCCAAAGATATATCGCTGTTTCCCACAGACAGATCACCATATCCCACTGAATATATCGCTATTTCCCCACAGACATATCCCATGCTCCCACCCATATCTCCTCTTCTCCCTCACAGCTCACTACTGTCACTGAAATCAATACCCAGCCTCCTGACAGCAAAAAAACTAAAACCAAAATCACCCAAAACCCCACACAGCATAACCCCCCAATTCTGACACAATACCAGGATAACAGAAAACAACAAAACAATAACGGCTGCACCTGAGGATGGCCATCAGGCAGAGGAAGGAGGATGGAGAGGGGGGGGGGGGGATGGGGGAAGGGGGGGGGTAGCCGGGTGGTTAGACCCCTGAGCTAGCAATCTGACAGCATGGATTCAAACCACCACCTAGACTCCCGTTCTCCGATTGTTTTTCCCTGGAGTTAACATCAGTACTGACTCCTCTCCCCACTTAAGTCCTTCAGTTGAGGCTATAAACCAAACTCCTTTGTGTGTGCAAACGCATGCAGGACATCTTGCACACAAACATCAATCCTGATCCGCCTTTCGGAAGAGTAGACTAGCGCATGATGACGAAAGTTGGAAAAATCTTGCGCACTGGTGTCGTGTTTTGACATCTTCCCTGAAGTCAGACTGTGGCTGTAGACCTCCATGGCGGCAAAAATGGCAATGACAAAACTGATGAAACTGCATACACACAGGGACTGGATGTAAAAAAAAAGCATGTGAGTCCATTCCATTATCCTCGAAATAAAAGAATCAAATATATGAATAAAAAAAACCCAGAATAAAATGGTGGCAAATTGGTTACATACGCAAACTTGTTAGCCTAGACAAGCACTAGCCAAGGAAAAACGAAAGAAAAAACCCCAATAAAATAAAAGAAAGAATCTGGGTATGACACCAAAAGACAGGGAATTCTTGACCACTGTGCTGAATCTGAAATCCTCCTTACTAGCAGACTTCCAACTTAACTGCACTGCCAGCAAATGTGCAGGCATCCCTCAGTCTCGGAAGATTATGGAGCTGCGCTCTAGACTCTACAGCGCAAAGCCTGGGTAAGTAAGTATGGAGGGCAAGCTGTTACCCATGCAGCAGACCTCCCTCTCACGGCTGTCAGTTTCCCCCACTTTCTGCTCCACTCAGCTGCTAATTATCCCAGCCCAGATGGGGGCCAGCTGGTGCTATTTATAGCAGGAACTGACCACACATGGACTAGGTAAAAGGAGGGAGCGCGCTAAATTTAGCACTCTTGACTAGGCCCTACTGAGTGATGTTGAATTTGTGCACTGTGCTCTCAATGTTGCTGGAATGATCCACTGGAAAGGCAATCACTGATACAAATGGTTCCAGTGTCATCACAGGAGCCATCAGAACGTTGCCATATAAGCCTACTTCCAACAAGAGGACCACAGAAACCCCATGACCACACTGTGCTGATTCCGAATCCTTTACATGCTGGCAGTGACCACTCAAGGTGACACTGCCCACACATGAACCACACAAAAACTCAAAACAAACAACAACAAAAACCCAAACACCACCTAGAAAGAATCCAAACTTCTGCACACAGCATCAAGGTCTTTCCAGAGTTCAGAATTTCACATGCAAAAAAAAAAAAGAAAAAAAAAGGGCATTGTAAGTACTTGCTGAGATAAGATAAAAACGACTGAAACATACATATATGCTGATAGATAAAAACGACTGATACATACACGTGCGCAAACATATTCTTGAAATGTCAACCACTTTTCCAGTCATGCTCCAGTGAACACCTGTGTGTGAGGTGGGGGGGGGGGGGGGGGGGGGGGGGAGAAAAGAACACTGCCAGGATTGCAGAAATACAGCCAGGAGAGGAAGGAACTAGCACCCTGACCACACAGAGCATGACTACTCCAGGAGAAGAGATCACAGAGATTGGGAGATCATCCAGAGGACTAGACAGATAACAGACAGACAGGAAACAGACAGAGGAAACAGACAGACGGAACAGACAGACAGACAGGCAGGAAAACGGACAGACGGACAGACAGACAGGCAGGAAACAGACAGATGGACAGGCAGGAAACAGACAGACAGACAGACAGACAGACAGACAGAGGAAACAGACAGACGGACAGACAGACAGGCAGGAAACAGACAGATGGACAGACAGGGGAAATAGACCACAGCAGTCAGTTTGCCCCACTTTCAGATGCTGTCCATTCCCCATCCCATCCCAGCTGGTGCTAATCCCAGCAGGAACTGACCACACTTAGACTAGGTAAGTGGAAGGGGCACACGCTAAATGTAGCATTCTGGATTAAGTAATGTTGGATCTGCTTGCTGTGGGATGGTCGGACAGACAGACGGAATGGAAACAGACAGACAGACAGACATGTACCAATCAAAGCTCCCCTCACACACACTAAGACACACATGCACGCCACGCGCACACACACACACATAGGCAAGGCAAGAGACCAGAGCCACACACACACCAAGTCCACACCTTTACCATTTCCACGGAAAAGGAGCCCAGCGAAAAAAAAGACGGAAAAAAAAAACCCCCGGGCCCGAACCCAAACCCCGGGAAAAAAACCCCCCCCAACCCCCCCAAAAAAAAAACAACAAAAAACCCCAAAAAAAACCCCACCAAACAAAAGAAAACCCAGCCCCAAAAAAATTTTTCCCCACGCTCCTTTCACTGTTTTAATCCCGTATCAGAAAAAACCCAAAAAACCAAGAAAAAAAACCCACCAAAATTTTTTAAAAGAAAAATTTTTTTTAAAAAAAAGGGGGAACCCGAACCCCCCAAACCCCCCTTCCAAAAACCAAAATTAAACCCCCCCCCCAAAAAAAAAACCAAAAAAACCCACCCACCCCACCCCCAAAAACCAAAACCCCAAACAGCTACAGCCTCCTCCCTCCCAGGGTTCATACAGATCTTTGGGAAGAAAAATCAAGGGACTTTTCAAGGACTTTCAAGGACCTCACTCTCAATTTTCAAGGACCTCCATCGACAAATAGTGCTTGCATTTTAAACAATGTCTACACACTTCACAGCTGAAAAGAAAATATCTATAGCCATTGGTCCAAATTTTCTTCATAACAAGAATCAATATTTTCTACTGCAGTTAACTGGGCAAAATCAAAAACAATCGTTGGCCTAAAGTGTGCACTTGGCTTTAAACAATTTCAATCTAAGTGATCACCCCATCTGTTCATTCATAATTTCTCTGCATACTGGTTCTCAAAGTCTAAATATTGTAAAGCTCCCTGTGAGTTACTTTACCAGGAGACTAATAGTTTACAATAGTAAACATTCATCCTCCTGGATAACAGGTTGGAAGGGGGGGGGAGGGCTGGAGAGGGGGAATAGCTGAATGGTATTGCTGTGGACAGATTTTCACATCACAACACATTGACATGGGTCAAAGTGAAAAAATCTCTCAATCCTGAAACCCAATTTTTTTTTGCCCTCTGGACATTCCAAATCCTGAAGAAAAAAAAATTCAATCCTGAAACAACTGAAGTATAATTCCACCCTTATATAACTGTATCAACCCCCCCCCCCCCCCCCCCCCCCCCCCCCCCGTGTGTGTGTCTCTGATGCCCTATCAAGTTTCAGTGTTGCAGGGGATAGGAATTGACAGACTCCAAAAATTGTGAAAGGTGGGGGAGGGGGTCCAGGGGGCATTGCCCCTGGCGGGTGAAGGGGCAACGCCCCTGAAGCTGAAGATTTTTCAACAATTCTAGCCGGTTTAACGGCCTCTCCTTGAACTAATTTCAGTTCTTGATACTAAGCAATTTCTGCCCTGAAATAAGCTCTCCAAGTATGAATTTTTTTGTCATTTTTTCAATCTAAAGGAGGTTTCTATTCCCAAGTAATCAAACAGCAAAATGAGTATATTTCTAGATAAATGTGCACTAATGCAGATAGAGGAAGAAAGAGAAAGAAAGGACAGACACACATAGAGAAACAGAGAGAGAAAAGAGATAAGGGGGGGGGGGGAGAGGTGGTGTGTGTGTGTCTGTGTGTGTAAGAGACAGGGAGAAGTGGAGGGGAAAATGAGAGAGAGACAGAGATAGAGAGAGACACAGAGAGAGAAGTTGTGTGTGTGTGTGTGGTGTGTTGGGGGTGTGTGTGTGTGTGTGTGTTGTGTGTGTGTGGTGTGTGTGTGTGTGCGCCTGTGTAAGTCAGTCATTTACTTCCAGTGTGTGTGAGTTGTGTGTGTGTGTGTGTGGTGTGTGTGTTGTGTGTGTGTGTGTCAGAGAGGGAGAGAGAGAGAGAGGGAGGGAGGGAGAGAGGGCTATAGAGAGAGAGAGGGGGGGGGGGGGGAAACTCTCCATGAAAAAGGGAGGCCGGTGGCCTGCTGACTGTTGTATTTAATTTAATTATAACCATTGCTCTCTGACCCCAGTGGAACAGCCAGTGAAAGGGCCCCCCCTCCCTTTCTGCCTTATATTAGAGCTGCTAGTCCATCCCTATCATGAAACTTGACACCCATTTTTGGTACACATGGTCTTTCAACAGAAAAAGTTGTCTTGTTAGGCGCTACCTAGGCTTGAATTGCCTTGTGACATAAAGCAGAGAAGGGGATTAATTACTAAACTGGCATGGAAGAGTTAGTTTCCCTTGACCTGCTTTTGAAGATTTCTTTTTTCTCCTATTTTTTTTTCTTCTCTTCTTTCACTTTTATAAAAATTCCACGAATTTACAGTCAGTACCATACCTAATCTTACCATGCCAATCTCTCACTCTTTCTCTTTATGCTTCTTTTTTTCTTTGGTAACAGTAAAAATTCAAGGACTTTTCAAGCACCTGGAGGCATATGCCTGATTTTCAAGGACTTTCAAGGCCTTGAAAAGGGGGGTCCCAAAATTCAAGGACTTTCAAGGACTTTCAAGGACCGACAAACCCTGCCTCCCCTCTCCCTCCCCCCCCCCCCCCTTTCCTTAAAAATCATGAAAACAACAAAAAAGCCCAGCTACATCCACTAGCAACATAAAATAAAAATAAATAAATGAAAAAAAATAAAATAAAATAAAATAAAATAAATTATAAAAAAAAGCCTAGCTACATCCCTAACCCCCCTCTCCTCCCTTGAAGAAAAGCTGCCAATGTCTTAATACATGTTTTTCCCAACATAATAAAATATCATCATCATCATTGTCATCCCCATTATCATCATCATCATCAGCTGTGCGAATATGCGCAGAACAGGAATAGTGTACTGTCTGTGTCTGTGTACACCTCTACTGTCTTCTGCTGACACACAGTGAACACTGAACACTTGGAGGCTGCAATCATAAGGCAGAGAGAGAGAGAGAGAGAGAGAGAGAGAGGGAGAGGGAGAAAGAGAAGACTAACAAAGGTATTCATCAATTCTATAGACAGAAGGCACTACTCAATATACCTCATCCCCTAGTGTACACACACACACACACACACACACACACACACACACACACACACAACAACCCCACACTCACACACACACATACATACATGTATACACACACACATCCCAAGGAAGAAAAAAAAAAACTGCCCAAAAGTTTCTCTCCACATCCTGGAAAAAAGGGGCAAGTTGACTTAGAAATTGCATAAGACTTAGGACACTTTTCCAGGATCATAACAAGAACAGCAGGTTTGTGGTGGTAGGGAAAGTATTAAAAAAAATTTAAAAAAAGAAAGGGGGAGGGGGTGGTGAAGGAAGAAAAAAACATACAAAAATATGTAATACACACACACACACACATACACACACACACACACACACACACACACACACATACACACACTCACAAAAACACACACAGTCATCATATCTTTATAGATATATACAACGCAGACTGGAAAACTTCTGAAAGACATCTACACAAACTAGGGTGTTTTTTTCTCTTTCAGCAAAATACAAACACCCCAAAAAACAACAAAAAGAACCAACCCAAGACCAAAAACTGATCTTTTCAAGATGATGACGTTTCATCCCACAAAACCAAAACTTCAGCATTCACAGTCTGTAGTTATACATATAACCAACAAAAAAAACCCCAAACCCCAACACCGTTACCTTCACAGGTCTAAAACCTAGGGAAAAAACCCCAAAACCTTCAGTAGTTGTGTTCACAGATATATATATACACACATATCTCACAAGACAACAACCAAAACAAAACTCAGTGATTTTATTTACAGACTCACATTAACTTCAGTGCTGTCTGGATAAAACAACAACAACAACAAAATTGTAAAACTGATTATAACCATTACTCCTAATCCACAATGATTCTTCCTTCTCCCTCACCAAACCATTTTCTATGGTCCTCAGAGACTGAACAACCAAGCAATATGTCTCACTTTTTTGGGTGTACCACACATCCCCCCCCAAAAAAAAAACAACCCTTCAAACCCTGAAACAAACACATCTTGCCCTTTTCTCTAACCCCTCTCCCCCCCCTCTTTCTTGTCTCCTCTCTCCCCCTCCTCTCCTTTATGTCCGTCAGTTCTTTTTCTTTCTCTCTCTCTGTCCGTGCATATCTTCCTTCACTCACCTTCATTCCATGTTGAAAACGGTACGGCAACAAACACACACTAGAACGCAGTGTACATAAACACACACATACACACACTGACAAACACTCAGAAACACACACACACAGACAAAGGAATGAGTTGCACACCAATATGTGTACACACACACACACACACACACACACACACACACACACACACACACACACACACACACAGACTCCAGAAAAGATCTTCACTGTCACTTCAGCGGTACCTCCACAATATCCTTTTTTCCTATACCCCCCCCTCCATCCCCACCCCACCTCACTCAACCATCATCACCCCCCCCCCCCCCATCCACCCACCTTCACTCCAAAACTCTCCCTCACCCCTATAACTTCCAAAAATTGAAGATAATATCAAGAACACACCCCCCCCCCCCCCACCAAACCCCCCCCCAAAAAAAACGAACAATCAAACAAAACATGATACAAAACCATTCACCATCAGATACAGCTCTCAAACTCTTTCCAAAATCACTTTTTCTTAAAGTGGAAAGACATCAAAATGAACACACACACACACACACACACACAACACACACACACACACACACACACAGCCACACAGAGCTCTCAAACTCTTTCCAAAATCACTTTCTTTTTTTTTAAGTGGAAAGACACCAAAATGAACACATACACACAGCTCTCAAACTTTCTAAAATCTTTTTTTTTTTCAGTGGAAAGACACCAAAACAAACACACACACACACACAAACACACCTCTTAAACTCTTTTTCCAAAATCACTTTTTTAAAGTGGAAAGACATCATCAAAACAAAGACCACACACACACACACACAGCTCTCAAACTTTCTAAAATAACTTCTTTTTTTTTAAGGGGAAAGACACCAAACTAAACACACACTCACACACACAGCTCTCAAAACCAATTCACTTCACCAACAAAAATCTTCCTTCCTTCCTTTCACTTTTCCCCTGACTGTGACGACGGTGACGGCGAAGAAGATGGATTGGGTGATGGTGAGGGTGAGGGGGCGGGGTGTGGAGGGGGGTGAAGGAGGACAGTGACCTCTGGGCACGTTGCCGGGTGACCAGGTCTGGGGGGAGCTCCAGTCATTGACGGCCTTGTCTGTGGCGTACACCTTGGAGGCCGTGCGGTTGTACACAGGCAGCAGCTCGTTGGCCTCGTCTGACAACACCTGTGCAGGACAGAACAACAATACACTGCTGTTAGCAGGCAAACTCTTCCACTCTCTGGTATTTTTTTTTCTTCCCATTTTCTTGTTATTAGTTTGCTTTTACTAGTTTGTATCATTATAGAAGGCTGGATGTAAAACAGCAATTGTCATGCTTACTCCTTCACCTTCTGAAAATAAATGAAATTCAAACAATCAATCTGAGCAGGGATTGCCTGGTGGTTTAGTTAAGAGGTGATGTCGCACAACCCCACTACAACCACCAAAAAAAAATCTACACTATCTAAAAGGTAAAAAAAAAAAAAAAGGTAAAGGTGTCCCATAATCTGTGTGGTCGTAGGGAGCGAGGCATCACAGACCTCAGCTTCTCTTCTTCTTCTATCCCATAGTCTGTTTAGACTGTAGGGGTGCCACAGAAGACCTCGCAACCAGCTCTCTCCATTTCCCTCTGTCCTCGACCTTTCTCAGGGTGTCACTCAGCCTGAGGCCCGTCCACTCTCGGACGTTGTCCTCCCATCTCTTTCTCTGCCTGCCTCTCCTTCTCACGCCTTGCACGGTTCCCTGCAGAATCGTCTTGGCAAGCCCTGTTGATCTTGCGAATGCCCATACCACTTGTTTGCGTTTTTTGACTGTGGTCAGGAGATCTTCAAAGGGCCCAATGGATTGACCGATTCTGGACTTCACACTTGGACTTGGTAAAAAGGAAGAAGGGGCAGGCTAAATTCATGGTGAAGATTCTGTAGACTTCAGGGTGTATGCTGGGTATGTTCGGGTTTCCGTAACCCACCGAATGCCGTCCTGAGTGACAGGATATTTAACGTGCATATTTGGTCTTCTGCATGTGTATATACACGAAGGGAATTGAGACACTGGCAGGGCTGCACTTGAAGCTGACTTGGGATATTGTAAAAATCCCCACCCTTAATTCACCAAACACTGCAAAGATTCGAACTCCTGACTTCATGACCCATGGGATTGAAGTCAATCTGTTTCAGCACATTGGCAAAAAGCAACAGTCACATAGTTAACAACAACAACGAAAGATTAACGAAAACAGCCGCTGCCCATCTACGCAAATGAATAAACTAGCGCTTCTTTTGTGAGCACACTCTCATGCATGATAAAACACATACCACAAACAAGCAAAGCAAACACACATCCTTCGTACACAAACTTATCTCGACACGACACACTGCAACCCCTTACCCCAACCCCCTGAAAAAAAAGCAAAATAACCCAACAACATCCCCCCTCCCCTACATCAAGCACACAAAAATCACACACACTCACACACACACACACTCTCACTCCCTCCCTCTAAAAAACCCCAAACAAAAATCACACACACACACTCACCTCCCCCCTCCATACACACACACACACACACACACACACACACACACACACACACACACACACACACACACACACACACACACAACTTCCTCCCCCAAATAACCCTCCCTCCCCCCACAAAAAAAAACAAACCCAACCAGAAACCACACACACATCCCCCCTCTTTACACACACACACACACACACACACACAAAACACACACACAACACACACAAAACACACACACACACACAACACACTCCCCCCCCCCTCCCCCTCTTCACATCACTCCCAGTGACCTTGAGATAGATGTAGGCATCGACCCCATAGCCCTCCATGGTGGAGAGGACCAGGTCGCCCTGAAAGTAGCGGGCGTAGAGGCGCGACAGGGGCAGCCCATAGCCATAGCCCGCCAGGGGGGCCGACATGTTGTCAGAGCGGGACGGCTCGGGGGCCGTGGAGTACATGTAGTGAAACATCAGGTCCTGTTTGGAGCGAGGGATGCCTCCTCCTTTGTCTGACAGCTGTAGGGAATGAAGGAGTTAATACATATATCGTTAAATAAATACAGTAACAAGAATGAAAAATACAGTAAGGAATGAGTTAATACAAAATTAAATAAATACAGAAAAAAGAGTGGAGTACATGTAGTGGAACATCAGGTCCTGCTTCGAGCGAGGGATGCCTCCCCTTTTGTCTGACAGCTGTAAGAATGAGTTAATACATATATATACATACATCACCAAAATAAATCAATGATTATTTTATCTATTTCATACCAGTTCATGGCACAACAGGGGGACAGGATAACTCAGTGGTCAGAGCGCTAGCTTTCCCCAAGCTAAGGTTAGTTAAGCAGCATTGAGCGTGGTTACCAATTGGATGGGTGACCATTTGCATACCTTGGCTTCAATACAGTCCCTCAGTTCACCCAGCTGTCAATGGGTACCTGCCCTCTTTAGGGTCAGGGAAGGTAAAGTAGCAAGAGAGAGGAGATGGGCGCTGCCCTCAACATGCTGGCCCCTAGAGAAGCTGAGGTCTCTGACATCTCGCTCCCCTACGACCACATAGGTTATGGACACCTTTATTTTTTACCTTTAGATAAATAAATCATGAAATAGAGAAAGATCACATAAATAGATAAACAGTGGACAGGATACCCTGGTGGTTGAGTGATGCACTCATGAGCTGCTGACCTGGGTTTGAATCTTGTTCAAAAGGATTTTTCCTCTGGAGTTAACATCAAAGCCGACTCCACTCCCCCCAAAAGTCCTTCAGATGAGACTATAAACAGAGGTCCCATATGTAAACGTACATAGAACATCTTGCACACACATTAAAATCAGTCTCGTTTTTTGGAAGAGTAGGCCTTTATGTGCCAGTGAGAATGGATGACAAAATTTACAAAACTGCATACACATGGAGACTGGGTGTAAAAAAAGCGCACGAGTGCTTATTCCATTATCCTCGATATAAAAGAATATAAAAAAAGAATAAAAAAGAACACACACACCTATACACACACTCTCTCTCACACACACACATTCACACACACACAAACCACATATGCAGGATGATAGAGATGTCTACTGAAAGCAGGGACAGACAGTAGGTGTAGCTACAGACACTACATCTGACATAAGAATGTTTGGAGGCTGGATCTGACAGCATCACATGTAGGGCTTTTGACAAGTGAGAGAGGGAGGTCATTCCAGATGGATGGACCAGAAAATGACAGAGAAAGAGGGACGGCCTACAGTGGAGGATGGAGATGGGTGGAACTGAATGTCAAAGTCATTCGGATGAGACTAGAAACCAAGGCCCCGTGTGTGAACGTACGCATAACATCTTGTGCACACTTTAAAACCCCGTTCCGCCTTTCGGAAGAGCAGGCCATCGTGTGCCGGTAGGAGCGGATGACAAAAAAAAATAAAAAAAACCAGCATGCACACAGGTGTCATGTTTAGACACCATCCCTGAGGAAAAAAAAAAAAAAAAAAAGGTAGGTGCTGCACTTGTGGCGACGCGCTCTCCCCGGGGAGAGCAGCCCAAATTTCACGCAGAGAAATCTGCTGTGACATAAGGTGGTATATAAAATAAATAAATAAATAAGTGGAGTGACAGAGTGACTGACCTTGATGCAGAGGTCCTCCTGCCCCTTGCAGATCATCACACTGATGGGGGGAATCTCTGAGTCCTGAGGGTAGTTCTCCACTGCGGCCCGCATGGAGTTCTGAAATAGTATAGATATATAGATATATCAACATTGTTATTGTTATTGTCATTATTATTATGTGTTGTGTAGTGATGTTACATAACATCACACTGATGGGGGAATCTCTGAGTCCTGAGGGTAGTTCTCCACTGCGGCCCGCATGGAGTTCTGAAATAGTATTGATAGATAGATATATATATATATATCAACATTGTTATTGTTATTGTCATTATTATTATGTGTTGTGTAGTGATGTTACATAACATCACACTGATGGGGGGAATCTCTGAGTCCTGAGGGTAGTTCTCCACTGCGGCCCGCATGGAGTTCTGAAATATTATAGATATATATATATATATATATCAACATTGTTATTGTTCTTGTCATTATTATTATGTATTGTGTAGTGATGTTACATAACATCACACTGATGGGGGGAATCTCTGAGTCCTGAGGGTAGTTCTCCACTGCGGCCCGCATGGAGTTCTGAAATATACACCAACATTGTTGTTATTGTCATTATTATTGTAGTGTGTTGTGTAGTGATGTTACATAACATCACACTGATGGGGGGAATCTCTGAGTCCTGAGGGTAGTTCTCCACTGCAGCCCGCATGGAGTTCTGAAATAGTATAGATATATATATATATATATCAACATTGTTATTGTTCTTGTCATTATTATTATGTATTGTGTAGTGATGTTACATAACATCACACTGATGGGGGGAATCTCTGAGTCCTGAGGGTAGTTCTCCACTGCGGCCCGCATGGAGTTCTGAAATATACACCAACATTGTTGTTATTGTCATTATTATTGTAGTGTGTTGTGTAGTGATGTTACATAACATCACACTGATGGGGGGAATCTCTGAGTCCTGAGGGTAGTTCTCCACTGCAGCCCGCATGGAGTTCTGAAATAGTATAGATATATATATATATATATCAACATTGTTATTGTTCTTGTCATTATTATTATGTATTGTGTAGTGATGTTACATAACATCACACTGATGGGGGGAATCTCTGAGTCCTGAGGGTAGTTCTCCACTGTGGCCCGCATGGAGTTCTGAAATATTATATATATCAACATTGTTATTGTTATTGTATCGTGTTGTGTAGTGATGTTACATAACATCACACTGGCAGGGGGAACCTCAGAGTCCTGGGATAGTTCTCTGTGTTGCCCTCAGGGAGTTCTGAAATATGTATCAACATCAACATTGTCATCGTTATTGTCATTACTACTGTAAAGGTGTGCCATAACCTATGTGGTCGTAGGGCAGCGAGGCATCACAGACCTCAGCTTCTCTAGGGGCCAGCATATTGAGGGCGGCGCCCATCTCCTCTCCCTCACTGCTTTACCTTCCCTGACCCTAAAGAGGGCAGGTACCCATTGACAGCTGGGTGAACTAGGGGACTGTATTGAAGCCAAGGCGTGCAAACCATCACCCATCTACTTGGTAGCCACGCTCAATGCTGCTTAACCTTAGCTTAGGGTTAAGCATTACGGTAGTGTATGCAAAAATCTTCAGTGGTGTCGCAAGATCAACAGGGCTTGCCAAGACGATTCTGCAAGGAACCGTGCAAGGCGGGAGAAGGAGAGGCAGGCAGAGAAAGAGATGGGAGGACAACATCCGAGAGTGGACGGGCCTCAGGCTGAGTGACACCCTGAGAAAGGTCGAGGACAGAGGGAAATGGAGACAGTTGGTTGCGAGGTCTTCCGTGGCGCCCCTATGGTCTAAACAGACTATGGGATAGAAGAAGAAGAAGGAGCCCAAACACTCTACAACACTACACCACACCACACCACACCACACCAGGCCAGGCCAGGCCAGGCTAGGCTAGGCTAGGCTAGGCTAGGCTAGGCTAGGCTACACTACGCT
>CM060343.1:32625232-32635232 GCA_030674155.1 Stramonita haemastoma
TTGGACTGGAAGGTTGTGGGCTCAATTCCCATTTCACACACATACCACACACACACACACACACCCCTCTCACAAAACACACACATCTTTTGGATAAGACTAAACTGAGGCCCCATGAGCGAACGCATGCAGAACATCTTGCGCACACATCTTGCACACACGTTAAATCCTTTTCCGCTTTCGTAAGGGTAGGCCATTGTGTGCCAGTGGGAACAGATGACAATATTTACAAAACTGCATACACACGGGGACTGGACGTAAAATAGCACATGAGTGCTTATTCCATTATCCTCAATATAAAAGAATCACATCAATCTAATCAAATCAAAACCCTCCAAACATCCTCACGACACACACACACTCACCCCCCTCCCCTCTCACAACCCCCCCCCCCCCTTCCACACTCACTCACCCGCCCCCCTCCACACATCCTCACAACCCCCCCCCCCCCCCCCTTCCACACACACTCACCGCCCCCCTCCACACATCCTCACAACCACCACCCCCCCCCTTCCACACACACACACCCCCCCCCCCCCCCCTTCCACACACACTCACCCCCCCCCCCCTCCCTTTCCACACACACTCACACCCCCCCCCCCCCCTTCCACACACTCACCGCCCCCCTCCACACATCCTCACAACCCCCCCCCCCTTCCACACACACTCACCCCCCCCCCCTTCCACACACTCACCCCCCCCCCCCCCCCCCCCTTCCCACACACACCACCCCCCCCCCCCCCTTCCACACACTCACCGCCCCCCTCCACACATCCTCACACCCCCCCCCCCCCCTTCCACACACACTCAACCCCCCCCTTCCACACACCACTCACCCCCCCCCCTTCCACACACACTCACCCCCCCCCCCCCCCTTCCACACACACTCACCGCCCCCCTCCACACATCCTCACAACCCCCCCCCCCCCCCTTCCACACACACTCACCGCCCCCCTCCACACATCCTCACAACCCCCCGCCCCCCACACAGACACACACTCACCCCCCCTCCACACACACACAACCCCTCCCCCTCAGACACACATTCACCCCCCCCCCCCCCCATCCCACACACACAGACTGACCATGCTGGTTGATGAGCATGCGTATACTGATGCGGTTCATGTAGAAGCGATCGAGGAAATACTGAATGCGGTCCTTGGTGCCGCTGTCCCACCCATGCGTCTCCTTCAGTTCCAGCATGCCCTGAACAACATGGCCACCACACATCACATGACATCTTTCCACCAATCAGCTCCGCTTTCATCTCATTAACTAGTTGTTTTTTTTTTGGGGGGGGGGGGGCAGAAAATTGCTCTTACAGGCAGTGTGTGTGTGTGTGTGTGGTGGGGGGGGGACTGTTGTGTGTGTGTGTGTGTTACGTGTGTGTGTGTGTGTGTGAGTGTTATGTGTGTGTGTGTGAGTGTGAGTGTTTCTTTTATATTTATTTATTTATTCTTTTATATTTATTTATTTATTCTTTTATATTGAGGATAACAGAATAAGCAATCATGTGCTTTTTTTCATCCGGTCCCCGTGTGTATGCAGTTTTTGTAAATATTGTCATCTGTTCCCACCGGCACACGATGGCCTACTCTTACGAAAAGCGGAACAGGATTTAATGTGTGCGCAAGATGTTCTGCGTGCGTTCGCACATGGGGCCTCGGTTTAAAGTCTCATCTGAAGGACTTTTGGGGAGAGTGGAGTCGGCACTGATGTTAACTCCAGGAGAAAAATTTCCTCGACCGGACTCGAACCCGGGTCGTCAAATTGCCAGCGCAATGTTCTGACCACTAGGCTATCCGTCCCCCCATTATCCTTGAAATAAAAAAAGAATATATATATACACACATATAAATACAAACACACACTTTCACACACTCTCACACACAACATGCACGCACGCATGCACCCACGCACGCACGCACACACACACACACACACACACACACACACACACACACACACACACACACACACACACACACACACATACAAACACACACACACACACACACACACATATGTATAAAAGAGGAAAATTGGGTGTTCAGTTACTGTAACCTAATATCACTTCTATTTCTTTGCAGTGTATCACTTTTCGTTTTGAGTCATTTGAATTCTTTCTTCCTTCTTTTTTTTCCTGATTTCATTTTATTGATATCAATAATACTTTTGTTTTTCAATAACATGGCTTGATGTAAAAAAAAAAAAAAAAAGCAATAGCAATAGCAATGCCAATTCAATGCACCATCAGGGAAAACACTAGTCTGACTACCTGTAACACCATCTTTGCTGTGTATACCATTCCTTTTTTTGAGTCATGTCCTCTTTTTCAACACTATGTCTCATTTTACTGTTACTGATGAGGGTGCTGTCCTTGAATACATGGCTGGATTACAACCAAAAACAAAAACCAATTCACTGTTTACCCAATGTACCATCTGGAAATAAAAATCTGACTTAGATATATACCCCCTCCCCCTGAGGTATAACTACACCCCCCCTCCCCTCTCTCGCTCTAGCTGACTGTGCAGAAAGAATGACAGCAGACAAGAGGTAAAGAAAGCAGACCAGTGACGCAGCAAAAACAGGGATACAGCAGCAGCAGGTGAGGTAGACAGACAGAGACAGACAGGTAGACAGACAGACAGACAGACAGGTAGACAGGCAGACAGACAGAGACAGACAGGTAGACAGACAGGCAGGCAGACAGACAGACAGGTAGACAGACAGGTAGACATACACAGGTAGACAGACAGGTAGACAGACAGGAGGTCTGGCAGCCGGCGAGTCATGCTCTCTCTGTCTCTCTCTTTTCTCTCTCTCTCTGTCTCTCTCTTTCTCTCGCTCTCTCGGTGTCTCTCTGTGTGGCAAAAGGTGAACGTGGCTGGCATCTAGCAGACAGGTAGCCAGGTATTGATTGCTGTCGGTCTGTCTGTCTGTCTGTCGGCCCTATTGATCAATCCTTCTTCCTGCCTTCCTTCTTTCTCTACCTGGCTCCTCTCTCTCTCTCTCTCTCTCCATTTCTTTCTCTCTGTGTGTCACTGTTCCACATCCCTCTCTCTTTCTGTCTCTCTCTCTGTCTCTCTCTGTCTGTCTCTCTGTCTGTCTGTCTGTCTCTCTGAGTCCCTGTTCAGCGAGAGCTTTCTCTCTATCATTCTGTCTCTTACTGTCTCTCTTTCTCTCCATCTCTCTCTGTGCTGCTGTTCCTCAATCTTCCTCTCTTTCTCTTTCTGTCTCTTACTGTCTGTCTGTCTCCCTTTTTCTCCATCTCTCTTTCTCTTTCTGTCTCTTACTGTCTGTCTGTCTCCCTTTTTCTCCATCTCTCTTTCTCTTTGTGTCACTGGGTTGTTGCTCACCATTCTTCTCTCTCCCTTACTCTCTGTCTCTCTCCCTTACTCTGTCTCTCTCTCTCTGTGTCTCTCTCTTTGTCTTCTTGTCATCCCCAATCGAAAGATGACAGGCATCAGACAAGTCAAAAGAGCAATAACCACCATGAACCTCTCCTTATCTTCACCTATCGACCTCTCTCTGTCTCTCTCTCTCTGTCTGTGTCTCTCTGTCTCTCTCTCTGTGTCTCTGATGTGTCTCTCTGTCTCTCCCTCAGTCTCTCTTCATGTCATGGGCATATGGCCCGGTACAGTAAATGTTCTGAGTTCCAAATTTTCTCTCTTCCCTATTGCTCTGTCTATCCCCCCCCTCCCTCTCTCTCCATCTCTCTCTCCCTCAGCCTCTCTCTCTCTCTTTTTCTCTCTCCCTCCATCTCTCTTTCTATCTCTCTCTCACTCTCTAAAAGTGTGTTTCAAAGTGTGTGTGTGTTTCTCCCCCCCCCCCCCCTCTCTCTCTCTCTCCCTGTCATCATCAAACTCTCTCCCTCAGCTCCCCCCTCCCTCCCCTCTCCCTGTCTCCTCCTCATCACCAATCAAAAAACGACAAGCATCATCAGCATCAGCAGCAGACAAATCAAGTCAAGTCAAAAGAGCAATAAACACCACGAACACCAAGCTGTTGTGTCAGCAAGGAGTAAAGTACAGGCCTCCTCTCTCCCACACACAGCCCACAAAGACACAGCAGCACAAAAGGAAAAGGAAGAAAAAGTTTGAAAAAACAAAACAAAAAAAAAACCAATTGCAGGAAAGAGAAGGAATTGTGCTGTGTCAGAGTGTGGTTACAGACCACGCCTCAGCAGCGTTCAATAGAATAGCGGCTTTTAGCGTACCTACGTTTGTGCATTGACTAAGCTGTAAGCACGCCGGGATGTTTCGCTGATGCAATTTTTTTTTTGGGTGTGTGCGTGTGTGTGTGTGTGAGTGTGTGGGGGGAGGTGTTTGTGTGAGTGTGTGGGTGTGTGTTGTGTTGTTGTGTGAGTGGGGGGGGGTGGTGGTTGTGAGTGTGTAGGTGGGTGTGTGTTGTGTGCGTGTGTGTCTGTCTGTGTCTGTCTGTGTGAAAGAGGAGAGGAGGGAGAGAGAGAGAGAGAGAGAGAGAGAGAGAGAGTGAGAGAGAGTGGAGAGAGAGAGAGAGAGTGGAGAGAGAGAGAGAGAGAGAGGAGAGAGAGAGAGAGAGAGAAGAGATTGAGTATGAATGTGTATGTGTGTGTGTGTGTGTGTGTGTGTGAGAGAGAGAGAGAGAGAGAGAGAGAGAGAGAGAGAGATGAGAGAGGAGGAGAGGATGAGAGAGAGAGAGAGAGAGAGAGAGAGAGAGAGAGAGAGAGAGAGGAGAGAGAGAGAGAGAGATGAGAGAGAGAAGAGAGAGGGAGAGAGAGAGAGAGGAGAGAGAGGAGAAGAGATTGAGAGAAAGAATTGAGTATGATGTGTGTGTGTGTGTGTGTGTGTGTGTGAGAGAGAGAGAGAGAGGAGAGAGGAGAGAGAGGAGAGAGAGAGAGAGAGAGAGAGAGGAGAGAGAGAGAGAGAGAGAAGAGTGAGAGAGGAGAGAGAGAGACGAGAGAGAGAGAGAGAGAGACGAGAGAGAGACAGACAGACAGACAGACAGACAGACGGACAGTTTGACAGACACTGAGACAGAGAAAGAGACAGAGAGAGAGAGAAAAGAGAGAGAGGAAAGTGTGTGAGTGTGTGTGGTTTTCTTTGTCTGTCTGTCTGGCTGGTGACTTGAAGGAGAAAATTAAGAAAACTACAGGGTATCTGAATTTTGTTTGCTACTTTCAGGGTAAACAGATCAGTTAAGTGGAGAGATTGAGTATGAATGTGCGTGTGTGTGTGTGTGTGTGTGTGTGTGTGTGTGTGTGTGTGTGTGTGTGTGTGTGTGTGTTGTGTGTGTGTGTGTACATGCATGCGTGTGTGTACGTGCGTGCGTGCATGTGTGAGAGTACTACACTACACTACACACCACTAATCTCTCTAAACTGCACTACACTACACTATACTATACTTCACACATTATCACTATACCTTATACTATACTACACGTCTATTTTCATTATATCACACTACCCAGCATTACACATGACAACACAACACAGCACAGCAGAGCACTGCTCTACAATGCACAACACATTACACAACACAGTACAGCACAGCACTGCTCTACAATGCACAACACATTACACACCACAACACAACACAGTACAGCACAGCACTGCTCTACAATGCACAACACATTACACAACACAGCACAGTACAGCAGAGCACTGCTCTACAATGCACAACACAACACAGTACAGCACAGCACTGCTCTACAATGCACAACACATTACACAACACAACACAGCACAGCAGAGCACTGCTCTACAATGCACAACACATTACACAACACAACACAGCACAGCAGAGCACTGCTCTACAATGCACAACACATTACACAACACAACACAGCACAGCTCTACAATGCACAACACATTACACAACACAGCACAGCAAAGCACTGCTCTACAATGCACAACACATTACACAACAGAACACAGCACAGCAGAGCACTGCTCTACAATGCACAACACATTACACAACACAACACAGCACAGCAGAGCACTGCTCTACAATGCACAACACATTACACAACAGAACACAGAACAGCAGAGCACTGCTCTACAATGCACAACACATTACACAACACAACACAGAACAGCAGAGCACTGCTCTACAATGCACAACACATTCCACAACAGAACACAGCACAGTGCATCATTGCACTGCTCTACATTATATGGAATTACATGACACCACACTATATCACTAAACATCACACCACACCACAACCTCAAGATGACACAACACACTACACACAACACAACACGACACACCACACCACGACACACCACACCATACAACACGACACACCACACCACACCACAATACAACACAACACGACACACCACAATACAACACGACACACCACAATACAACATGACACACCCACACCACACACAATACAACGCACACACAACACGACACACCCACACCACACTACAACACACCACACCACACTACAACACACCACACCACACTACAACACACCACACCACACTACAACACACCACACTACAACACACCACACACACACACTACACACACACCACACACACAACTACAACCACACCACACTACACAACACACCACACCACACTACAACACACACCACAACTACAACACACACCACACAACACACACAACACACCACACCACTACAACACACCACACTACAACACACCACACTACAAACACACCACACCACACTACAACACACCACACCACAACAACAACACACCACACTACAACACACACCACACCACAATACAACACACCACACCACATTACAAAACAACACACCACACTACAACACACACCACACCACAATACAACACACCACACCACATTACAAAACAACACACACCACACTACAACACACACCACACACACTACAACACAACACACCACAATACAAAACACCACACCACACACAACACAACTACAAACACAACACACTACAACACAACACCAACACACAACACACCACACCACATACAACACACCACACCACAACACACTACAACACAACACACAACACTACAACACAACACACCACACACACACACACAACACACACACACACCAGTACAACATGACACAATACACCACATAAAACACACCACACCACACCACAGTACAACATGACACATCCACACCACAATAAACACACCACACCACACCACACCACACCACAATACAATACAACATACCACATCACAAAACATATCATCACCATCAGCCACATCACACAGACCTGGGCCGTGGTCTCCACCACATTGGAGTGTCTGTTCCACACACACACATTTACATCACAACACATACAACACAATAGAATATAATACATCACACCACATCACAAAATATCAACAGCCACATCACACAGACCTGGGCCATGGTCTCCACCACATTGGAGTGTCTGTTTCTGATGTGAGACAGCTTCTCTGTGAACCTGAAACCAGCCACATGTCATGCATCATCTTCTCTTCCACCACTCTTCCCTTTGACCTTTCAACACTCCTCCCTTTGACCTTAAACACTATTCTCTTTGACCTTCACCCTGTTTACTTTTAACCTTCAATTTTTTCCCTTTGACCTTCATCACTTGTCCCTTTGACCTTCAACACTCTTCCCTTTGACCTTCATCACCCTTCCCTTTGACCTTCATCACCCTTCCCTTTGACCTTATCCAAAATTCCCTTTCAACCCTCACCAAAATTACCTTTGACCTTCACTATTCTTCCCTTTGACCTTCACCACTCTTCCCAATAACTTTCAACACTTTTCCTTTTGACCTTCAACACCCTTCCATTTGACCTTCACCACTCTTCTCTTTGACCTTGACAACTTTTCCATTTGACCTTCAATATTCTTCCATTTGACCTTCACCATTATTCCCTTCGACCATCATTACCCTTCTCTTTGACCTTCACCAAAATTCCCCTTTGACCATCACCAAAATTCCCCTTTGACCTTCACCATCTCTTTGACCTTTCACACCCAACCCTCACCACTTTTTCCTTTGATCTTCAACATCAACACACTGTACTCTCTAGTAGTCACACTGACACAGCAGGGCTGTGATAACAGACGTGTACATACCCATCAAGACTACTCCAACATGACAGACAGATAGACAGACAGACAGACAGACAGTCAGACAGACAGACAGACAGACAGACAGACAGACAGACAGACAGACAGTCAGATTCAAGCCCATGGAGGCCAGCTCACTTGGTCATATCTGCCTCAGATGGTTCCGTGATGTTTTCAAAGTCCAACAGCTCTCGGAAACTCATCTCATACCTGCGTGTGCATACACATGTATGCACGCACAAATACACACACATGCATGCATGCAAGCGTACGCACACACACACACACATGCACACGCACACACACACACACGCGCGCACACACACATGCGCACACACACACACACACGCACACACATTCCAGTGTGATTATCTTTACACTAAGTACAAAGCCTTTTAACATGTGATGTCCTTTGAATATTTACCGTTTACACTGACAGCTGACGATATTTATAAACAAACTGCTATCATCATTCTACGGCAGAATGGAAGTAAACGCATCAGCAAACAAGCAGAATATACATATTAACGACAGTAATAAAACAAGCGACAGATGCTAGCTACATAACATCAGCCAGTTTCTCGTTATGTACAGCAGATGCTGTAACGACAAGAGATCACATGCACAGATGCTTGTTTGAGTGTTTCAAACATGTCACTTCACGGTTAACACCTTTTTTCAATATTTCCAAATTGGGCAATTTTAAGCTGATAAAATATGAGACTGTGTGTGTGTGTGTGTGTGTGTGTGTGTGTGTGTGTGTGTGTGTGTGTGTGTGTGTGTGTGTGTGTGTGTGTGTGATCAGTTAGTGACCAGCCCCATATATACTAATTAATCCCCAGAACTTTACACTGGATAACACCCAACAACAACAACGACAACGACCATGATGAAGAATGAGCAGACTGACCCGCTGGAGACCTGCCTACGATACATATTGATCAATCCCCAGAGTGCTACACTGGGGAACGCTACATTGCCTTAAATTACATTATATTACTCTGTTACATTACATTACTCTGTTTGAAAAACATAAAGTATTTTGAATGGCAGTGACCAAGAGACAATGAATCAATCCCCAGGATTATACACTGGATAACACCCACCAACAACAGTGACCAATGATGAATGAATGGTCAGACTGACCAGTTGGTGACTAGCCCCACAGTGCTACAGTGGGTAGTAATGTTAAGTGACAATGGCCAGTAACGAATGAAAAATGAAGGAGCAGACTGACCAGTTAGTGACCAGCCCTATATAAATATATTAATCCCCAGGATTTTACACTGGATAAACTCAACAACAGCAACAGTGACCATGATGAAGGAAGGAGCAGACTGGCCAGTTGGTGACCAGCCCTATATAAATATATTAATCCCCAGGATTGTACACTGGATAAACTCAACAACAACGGCAACGTTAAACAACAATGACCAGTGATGAATGAAGGCTGATGGCTGATGATGGACAGACGGACCAGTTGGTGACCAGCCCCTGAGTGCTACACAGGGGAACGTTACATATCAATGACCAGTGAAGAAAGAATGAAGACAGAAGGCTGGACAGACTGACCAGTTGGTGACCAGCCCTGATGCTAACACAGGGAACGTTACATATCAATGACCAGTGAAGAAAGAATGAGACAGAAGGCTGGACAGACTGACCAGTTGGTGACCAGCCCCTGAGTGCTACACTGGGGAACGTTAAACAACAATGACCAATAATGAATGAAGGCTGATGATGGTGGACAGACTGGACCAGTTGGTGACCAGCCCCTGAGTGCTACACTGGGGAACGTTACAACAATGACCATAATGAATGAAGGCTGATGATGGTGGACAGACTGACCAGTTGGTGACCAGCCCCACGGAGGGCATCTTGAGCAGGCGGTCGGGCAGCAGGCTGATCTCCTTCATGATGTT
>CM060343.1:32640232-32662732 GCA_030674155.1 Stramonita haemastoma
GTATGCACAATAGTTGCACTCACTAAAACAAACTGATGATGATGTGTGGTGTGTGTGTGTGTGTGTGTGTGTGTGTGTGTGTGTGTGTGTGTGTGTGTGTGTGTGGTGTGTGTGTGTGGTGTGTGTGTGTGTGGTGTGTGTGTGTGTGTGTCACTGTGTGTGTGTGTGTGTGTGTGTGTGTGTGTTGTTGTTGTTGTTGTTATGTGTATGTGTGTGTGCATGCATAGTGTGTGTGTGTGCCCAGCATGCTTGTGTGTGTGTGTGTGTGTGTGTGTGTGTGTGTGTGTGTGTGTGTGTGTGTGTGTGTGTGTGTGGTGTGTGTGCATGTGTGTGGGTGTATGTGTGTGTTTGAGTGTAAGTCAAGTGTGTGTGAGCATGTGCGTGTGCACTTGTGCATGTGAGTGTGTGTGTCTCTTCTGTGTGTGTGTGTGTGTGTGTGTGTGTGTGTGTGTGTGTGTGTGTGTGTGTGTGTGTACATATGTACACATCGTCACATGTGTGTGCCAAGTACTTTGGTCTCAAACTGACAGCAGAAACTGTAAACATGTAGTGTACACTGTACACAATTCATCAACAGCTACAAGTACTGAACTAGCTCCTTGGGGAGTCTCAGAATTCACATTCTCATGTATTTGACTAGAAATAATTATAAAAATCTACCTAATCAATACATCACCACACACACATACACACACAGACACACACACACAGACACACACACAAAAGCAACACAAACTAATACATTAGCACAGAGAGAAACTAGAGTCACACACACACACACATGATAAAAATCCACCTAATACATTATCACACACTGTGACACACTACACACACACTCACACACACACACACACAAAACACACACACACACACACACACACTAATGATAAAAATCCACCTAATACATTATCACACACTGTGACACACCACACACACACACACACACACACACAAACACACACACACACACACACACACAAACACAATAATTTTTTTAAAATATTCCACCTAATAATCTGCACACACTTTGAGTGTCACACACACACACACACACACACACACACACACACACACAACACACACACACCATCTCTCTCTCTCTCTCTCTCTCTCAATACATTAGCATAGAGAGAAGCACACACACACACTCACACACACACACACACACACACACACACACACAGTTTTGGGTGTTTTTTTGCCTGCACATCATTTCAGTCATGCTGACCAGTGAATAGTATGTTGTATTGATGAATATGTTGAGTTTATTTTGTTGTGTCAATAAGTCCATGTGACTTTAATGGCAATAAATAATTTCTGATTCTGATTCTGATTCTGATTCACACACACACACGCACGCCACACACACACAAGAGTAGTGCCCTCTAGTGGTGTTTTTACAATGAAATGTACAATAAAAAAAATGATATTAAAAACTATTCTAGTGAAACATGTCATTACAATCGGGTACCTCACTACCTGACTGAAAAATTATCATTGATAGCAGTACTGATGCAGTTTTCACTAAGTGATTTACTGATTTAGTGCCAATCTAACAGTTCTGGAAAGGCTGGTCAGACTCAAAAGATACCAATTTATTATGTATGTATTGTCATTTTATAAAATCCTTGCCACTGAGAGGAACAACTCCCAAAAAACTAAAATAGACTGTGAACACAGAGCTCTCCAGCAAATGTATAGTCTATCTGAATGTTGGAACTGAACATTTCTTTGACGTTTGAACAAGTACTACTAATTTTTTAAATTAAATTACATGATCCGTGTAATAAACAAAACACTGACCTTTTCTTTGTGATTTGTCCTCTGGCTTGTGACAGAGAAACAGGATCAAGGCTGCAATAATTCAGTTAGAACTTCTGATCTAACTCATGACAGAACAAAGCCTACTCTGCTGATGTCACTGCTCTTGGTTTCTGCTATGAATATAATAAACATCTACAAATCTTTTTCACAGCTGAAACCAATCTTTGTTTAAACTTCAAGAAAAGAGCTTGTTCACATATAACACAGTCTTCCCGTTGACATGAGAATAAAAAAAACAACCTTCAGCTGTTGCTGTACTGTATGCATTAACACAGATTTCAACCACACACTTCCCTTATGCCATGGGTATTTTTAGACATGGGACTCAGCCATGAGCATACCATTGCCTGTAATTACTACTGCTGATCAAAGCCCTAATTAAGACTAGGCTGACTGAAGGCACTTAAATTCTGATTAACTTTCTCTGGAGCCAAATGATAACGTTTCTGCCCCACCTCGATTTGCAGAAAAAGCCCGATCAGGCAGTACTAGTGTAGGTCTTACTAGGTCCTAATCCTATTAGGCCTAGGCCTATCTGCGCTCTACTGCTAGGGGGCCTACCCGCTGACGCAATATATCATAAGATACAACTAACGAAACCAAATCAATCAAGGAATCGGCGCTGTCAGTTCTGGGACAGTCAAGTGCATACAAAACGTGCTTGACTCAACCGACTTTCAAACTTACCACAACTTCGGTCCAAAGGTTAATACCCCCTCCCTTGCACATTATTGTGGCACTGTGCAGGTATAACTAGGCTAGGCTAAAGCCCCGAACAGCCAAACCGAATTAGGCCCAACACAAATAACCGCAACTCCCATGCTTTCCAAACAGTCGGCACACGGTTGCGATCAGGATGTGCAGACGAAGAAAGCGTGAGGTTGATCACGCACGATCGAGGAAAGCGGCAGCTAAAAATATCTTTTATGAAAAACGGCGAAACGAACATGTGCATTCAACAGACAAAATAAAAATAACTAACCACACAATTTCTGATGCGTGCACGCTGTGCACGCCGAGACAGAACTTTGACCCTGTTGTTCCATTTCCCCACATCTGTTCCCGAATTCCGGTGACCTCGACATCTGTTGTGAGAGTAAACAAACGGACTACTTGCACATAGACCATAAAACTATGGAAAAACTCCGATACGAACCAAACGTTTCACGTGCGGTTTTGAACAATAATAGTCGATATCTGAAAGACTAGATAAACAAATAAACAAATAAATCAATAACATAGATATGCAAGAAAAAGAAAAAGAATTTGTTACCGGACTTTTTTTTTAAAAGGTCAGAGCTATAGATTTAAAAAAAAAAAATCTTATTACTAAAGCAAGACAAACTCAAAAAGAGACATTATAGGGGAGGGGGGGGGGGGGGGGGGGGGGGGGGGGGGGGGGGGAGAGGGAGGAACTGCAGCATAGGGTATTCATAGACGAAAAAGCAAAGACTGAAACCTGACACAAGATGTATTTAAAAGAAAGACAAAGTGTTTAACAATAAATTAGCAGCATCAAAGTACGTACTGTGAAGAGGTGACAGTGCAATGTTAATATACAATAGTCCGACAAGACCACACGCATGCGCCGCGCGCGCGCGCGCGCGCGCGCGCGCGCGCGCGCGCGCGTGTGTGTGTGTGTGTGTGTGTTGTGTGTGTTGTGTGTGTGTGTGTGTGTGTGCAATATATTCATAAATATCTATGCTCTTGTAATTATTTTTTAAATATATTTGTTATTTTTGTTGTTGTTGCGCTCGGTTTTGGGCTTGTTTTTGTTTTGTTTTAGTTTTTTCAGTGGTATATTTTTTTTCCTCAATTTTGTTTTGTTTTGATTTATCTTTGTGATTGTTGTTGATGTTGTTGTTGTGATTATATTTACGTCTCAGCAGAGGTTTCCGTGGGTTGTTTTTTTTTTGTTCTTTTTTTATTCTTTTTTTTATATATATAATTTTTTTAGGTTTCCTAGTTATGAACTTGTTTTAGATTGCTCTTAAACATTCATGTTTACCAGGACAAATCTTCATCTTCAAGTTTTAAAAATAATTCATTCATTCTTTCATTTACTCGTTCATTGTCTTTCTGCTTTAGTTGGGTTTTTGTTGTTGTTGTTTTTTAATTCAAGATCTTTTGTTCATCATGAATTCATTTATAATTATCTCTGTTTTATCAAAGATCATTCAGTCATCCATCCATCCATTCATCTATCTACCCATCCATCCATCAATTGATCAATTAACAAATAAATGAACTGATCCATTCATTCATCCATCCATCCATCCCTCAGCCCACTCAATTTCCCTCTGTTTTCAAACGAAACTAATCCCAAACGATGAATTACTTCCCATCGCGTGCGACTCTACTGAAATGAATTGCCTCCCATTAATCGCAACGTCGTTGTGCTGTGTCGAACTCCAGAATTATTAAGTTCTCTGTGACGGCGGGCCAAGTGGATAAGGGGGTGTCTGGGCTTGTACATCATCCCGGGGTCTGTCTTGCTTACCGTTTTGCATAAAGAATTGCAATGGAGTTTGCTGGTTTGATGAAAGGTCAGTGGGATTTAAAAAAAAAAATAATACAGTCAGACCCGCTTATAAGAAGCTCACTTACAGTGAATGACCCCTCAGATTGTAGAACGAGAGCTTGATAACTAGTCTTTGTAAGGTGTTGGATCAAATAATCTACATGTGGGGAAATAGATCTGGTTTTCACTGCGTTTGCTTTATATATATATATATATATATATATATATATATATATATATATATATATATATATATATATATATATATATATATTGTGTGTGTGTGTGTGTGTGTGTGTGTGTGTGTGTGTGTGTGTGTGTGTGTGTGCGTGCGTGCGTGCGTGCGTGCGTGCGCGCGCGCGTATTCTTTTCCTTCTTGAATATACATGTAGGTATTTTCTTTTCCCCTTTCCATATTTATGCATGTGTAGGCTACTTCCTTTTTCCTTTTAAATCTACATATATACTTTCTTTTCCCCTTTAGGTAAAGGTAAAAAGGTAAAGGTGTCCCATAACAAAATCAGCCTGGCTTGGATTGCTAAACTAGTTTATAGTGTTTTTGTTTTTTTTGTACACACACAAGCCAAGAACTATCACTATATAAAGTGTGATACTACAATACCGCAAAAAAACACCACCACCACCACCAAATCTTACAGGTCGAGTTTAGTGCAAACTAGCAAACATATAAGAGAGAGAGAGAGAGAGAGAGAGAGAGAGAGAGAGAGAGAGAGAGAGAGAGAGAGAGAGAGATCTTGTGCACATCCACATAAGTAAACAATTCAAACTGGAATAGCAGTCCAAACAAAAACCTTCGCAAGCAGTTTTATTTTCATGACATTTTCATCAAGGATAACAATGGTTTTCAGATATTTCTAAATTCCCCCTTCATATTTCGTTTTATATCAGCTGCCCTAACTCCACTGTTTTTCTTTTTAGCTGAAGGGGGAGGTAGGCTTTTTTCCCAATGCTCTGACCAGCAGTGACACAATGACTGACCAACTTTTGTTCAGTTTAGAATTCTAGACTCATTTCAAAATATTCCTCCATAGGAATGCCGGGGACCTGTCAGTATAACAGCATCCCCCCCCCCCCCCCATCTGGAAATTCTGTGCTAGAAATTTCCTCTTTTCTTTCACTCTCTCTCTGCCTTGATCCTTTTCTTCCTGTGACCTTCTGGTCTCTTTTCTGCCTTCTTTGACCTTGACTTTTTTTCAGAAACAAGGAAACAGTTCTCTTATGCCGAAGTCAAATGCACCGACCTGACTTGTCAGGCGATTAAAGGCAGCATGACGCATTTTCCCTCATGTAACAGACACTAGTTGAGTGTTCCAAGAAGAAGAAGAAAAAAATATCAGACCACAATGACACTATTCCCAAATTGCTTAAATAAACTAAAGAAAAAAAACGTTTCTTAATTTCAGCCATGTTACCTTTACAGCCAAAAGCACAGACACTGAACAGTCAGTGCAAACACTTCAGTTTCAAAGAAGGCCGAGTTTGCTAATCCATATATATATTTTTTTTTAGGAAAAGTCAGTTGGGAAGTCAGGTGCCAAAAGTGTGTGCTCACCACTAGATATAAAACAACTTTGTAATAAAATGCATAGCAAATGGAAGCATTGCATACACAAAATGTCTCTTGCTGCTCCTCTAAATAAACATGCAACATTTTCTCTACTTATTCGGAAAGACAAGTTCGCATCTAACGACAATCATTCGATTCAAATAAAATGTTTATCCATATTTGAGATTCTAGAACATGGTTAACTGGGATTGGAACACAAAAATACATGCAACCCTAAAGCAAAACAAAAACAACTTAATATGCAACTGAACCATGGGATTCCAGTTAATTTTTCCTGGAAGTACAATCAATTGGAAAGAAGCTTCGTACACAATGTATTGGTAAAAATTAATAACAAAAAACCCCAATGCATATAAATAACTATTGACCCTTAAATATTTGGAAACGGGGGGAGGGGGGGGGGGGGGGGCAGCAGATGGGGCTGCAAATAAACCGGGGGCAGCAAATAAATGGGGGAGGGGGCAGTAAATGAATGGGGGAGGGCAGCTAATAAATGGGGGGCAGCAAATACATGGGGCAGCTAATACATGGGGCAGCTAATACATGGGGGCGCATCTGCAACTTCAGCTGCAATCAACTTCAACTTCAATCTACCATGTGCCATTACAAACTATTGTCAAAAAACTTCACAGAAAGGTCTTAGGTGACAACCATGATTGAGCTATGCTGTTGAGGTTGATATCAAGAAATGGTACACATAACACAATGATACCATCCTGGTTTTGAAGGTGAAAAATAAATCCTCTGTTTTGGAACAGTTACCTACAAGTAAACCGACACAACTGCCCCGATAAAGAAGATATGTGAAGTGCCACTATACAATAAGTCGCATTGCGCAGAGGTCTTTTTTTTTGTATTGACATGATGATGATGATGATGATGATGATGATGATGATGGATGTCGATGGTGGATGATGATGATGATTGATGAAGATGATGGATGATGATGGTGACGAATGATGGTGGATGAGGAATGATGATGGATGAAGAATGATGGTGAATGGGAATGATGATGGATGAGGAATGATTATGATGGATGAGTGATGATGTTGAGGAATGATGATGGATGAGGAATGATTATGATGGATGAGGACTGTTGATGGATGAGGAATAATTATGATGGATGAGGAATGATTATGATGATGAGGAATGATGATGGATGAGGAATGATGATGGATGAGGAATGCTTATGATGGATGAGGAATGATTATGATGGATGAGGAATGATTATGATGATGAGGAATGATTATGATGGATGAGGAATGATTATGATGATGAGGAATGATGATGGATGAGGAATGATGATGGATGAGGAATGATGGATGAGGAATGATGATGATGGATGAGGAATGATTATGATGATGAATGATTATGATGGATGAGGAATGATGGCGGTGGATGAGAAATGATGGCGGTGGATGAGAATGATGATGAGGAATGCTTATGATGGATGAGGAATGATGAGGAATGATGATGGATGAGGAATGATGATGGATGAGGAATGCTTATGATGGATGAGGAATGATTATGATGGACGAGGAATGATGATGGATGAGGAATGATGGATGAGGAATGATTATGATGGATGAGGAATGATGATGGATGAGGAATGATGGATGAGGAATGATTATGATGGATGAGGAATGATGATGGATGAGGAATGATGATGGATGAGGAATGATTATGATTGATGAGGAATGATTATGATGGATGAGGAATGATGATGGATGAGGAATGATGATGAGGAATGATTATGATGGATGAGGAATGATATGATGGATGAGGAATGATGATGATGGATGAGGAATGATTATGATGGATGAGGAATGATTATGGTGGATGAGGAATGATTATGATGGATGAGGAATGATTATGATGGATGAGGAATGATTATGATGGATGAGGAATGATGATGGATGAGGAATGATGATGAGGAATGATTATGATGGATGAGGAATGATGATGATGGATGAGGAATGATGATGATGGATGAGGAATGATGATGATGGATGAGGAATGATGATGATGGATGAGGAATGATGATGATGGATGAGGAATGATGATGATGGATGAGGAACGATTATGATGGATGAGGAATGATGGATGAGGAATGATGATGATGGATGAGGAATGATGATGATGGATGAGGAACGATTATGAGGATGAGGAATGATATGATGGATGAGGAATGATGGATGAGGAATGATTATGATGGATGAGGAATGATTAATGATGGATGAGGAATGATGATGGATGAGGAATGATTATGATGGATGAGGAATGATGATGGATGAGGAATGATGATGGATGAGGAATGATTATGATGATGAGGAATGATTATGATGGATGAGTAATATGATGGATGAGGAATGATTATGATGGATGAGGAATGATATGATGGATGAGGAATGATTAGATGGATGAGAATGATGATGGATGAGGAAATGATTGATGATTGATGAGGAATGATTATGATGGATGAGGAATGATTATGATGGATGGATGAATGATGATATGATGAGGAATGATTATGATGATGAGGAATGATATGATGGATGATAATGATGATGGATGAGGAATGATTATGATTGATGAGGAATGATTATGATGATGAGGAATGATGGACGAGGAATGATTATGATGGACGAGGAATGATTATGATGGACGAGGAATGATGACGGATGAGGAATGATTATGATTGATGAATGATTATGATGGATGAGGAATGATTATGATGGATGAGGAATGATTATGGATGAAGAATGATTATGATGGACGAGGAATGATGATGGATGAAGAATGATTATGATGGACGAGGAATGATGATGATGGACGAGGAATGATTATGATGGATGAGGAATGATTATGATGGACGAGGAATGATTATGATGGATGAGGTAATGATGATGGATGAAGAATGATGATGGATGAGGAATGATTATGATGGATGAGGAATGATGATGATGGACGAGGAATGATGATGATGGATGAGGAATGATTATGATGGACGAGGAATGATTATGATGGATGAGTAATGATGATGGATGAGGAATGATTATGGATGAAGAATGATGATGATGGACGAGGAATGATGATTGATGAGGAATGATTATGATGGATGAGGAATGATTATGATGGATGAGGAATGATTATGATGGATGAGGAATGATGATGATGGATGAGTAATGATGATTGATGAGGAATGATTATGATGGATGAGGAATGATTATGATGGATGAGGAATGATGATGATGGATGAGGAATAATTATGGATGAAGAATGATTATGATGGATGAGGAATGATGATGAGATGAGGAATGATGATGGATGAGGAATGATTATGATGGATGAGGAATGATTATGATGGATGAGGAATGATGATGGATGAGGAATGATGATGGTGGATGATGAAGAATGATGATGGCGATTGATTGATGATGATTGGTGATGATGATAATGATGGATGAGGAATGATTATGATGGATGAGGAATGATGATGGTGGATGATGAAGAATGATGAATGGCGATTGATTGATGATGATTGGTGATGATGATAATGATGATTGATTGATGATGATGATGATTGGGGATGATGAGTTGATTACTGATTATCGATGATGACGATGATTGATTATGATGGTGATGATTGATGATGACAACAACAACAGCAACAATAATAATACATGACTATTTATATTGCGCCATATCTTGCAAAAACATATCAAAGCGCTTGCATTCGACCTATACAACACACAATCAATAACAATTACAGTTTCAGAAAATAGCTATCAACTATTAGCCTACAATAAAAGGCTATCCACTACAAAAACAGATTGAACATTGGACAGCTCTATGACCAGTAATTGCAATTGAGATGTTAAACTGAAGGGAAGTGACAATGGATTAAAAAAAATAGTTTAATATCAAAAAAAAGTGTACCTTAATATTTCAGTACAAGATGAAATACTGGCTACAGTTTTCTAAATAAAAATCTCAAAATCAACAACCTGACTCCCATCTTCCTATATTATGGCTTCTAACAGAAAAATGGCTGGCTGGCTGGCTGGCTCTCTCTCTCTCTCTCGCTTTTCCCCCCTCTCCCCCCGTCTCTCTCTCTCTCCCTCTCTCCCTCTTCCCTCCCCTCCCTCTCTTCCCTCCCTCCCTCCTCTCCCTCTCTCTCTCTTCTCCTCTCTCTCCTCTCTCTCTCTCCCTCCCTCTCTCCCCCCCTCTCTTATCTCACTTTTCAAATGAGAAAAAAATGTTATGCTGACAATATAAATCACAGACTGCTATTAGGGGTGGGGGATGGGGGGATGCAGAACTCTGTCAATGGTGGAGTGCCATGACCTGGGTAACGGGCATGTCTCTGACCTACAGCACAGCACACATGGAGACTGGAGGTCAAGATGCTGGTCATCTTATACACACAACATGAAAGGCATTTTTTCCTTGTAATATACTTGGCTTTGTAAATAAAATGCATGAAAGTTAGTTTTTTTTTTTTTTTTTTTTTTTTTTTTGGGGGGGGGGGGGGGGTATAAGACATTCCCTATTTTCCTCGCCCTGCAACTTTCCCCAAATGTTTTTAAGTCGATAAAAACTCTGCAAATCCCGCATTTTAACCGTTCATAAGTAGAAACATTCACGTACTTTCAATAAGTGCCTATTTCCAGTTCACACCCCACATAAAAAGCCACACACCTGAATCAGGTGACAAAATACCAGTGGTATACCATTCCATAGATTTAACTGCGGTGCAAATACTTCTTACACACATAACACTGTCCTTCGGATGAGACTATGAAACGAAGGTCCTGGGTGTAAACTCACGCAGAATATCTTGCGAACACATTAAACCTATTCTGTTTTTCGGAAGATTAGACCATTGTGTGCCGCTGGGAAGAATGACAAAATTTACAAAACTGCATACACACGGGGACTGAATACAAAAATGTGCATAGGTGCTTATTCCATTATCACACTACACACACACACACACACACACACACACACACACACACACACACACACACACACACACACACACACACAACACACACAGACACACACAGACACACACACACAACACACACAACACACACACACACACACACACACACACCACACACACACACACACACACACACCACACTCTAAAACCAGCGCCCCCGTACTCAATTTTAAATATACTTTTTTAAATGCCTCCCCTCCCCCTTTCAAATCGTTTAGTCATCCTAAAATCCTTTTATACATACTGTTTCTAGTAACCCCCTCCACTGGACCTAATCACAATGTTTACTGCCTGCCCCTATCTAATGGACTACGAATGGAGATACTTTAAACAAAGTTGATATGGAAACGAAAACTTAAAAGCTGCCTGAACATGAATCCCGTTTCCATCTAAAATAATTATTATTTATTCACATTTATATTATAAATATGTTATCTCAACACCACCAGACATGTATCCCCTTCCTCGCTCATTGCACCTTTCTCCTGCCAGACATCCCAGCACCCTCCCCCCCCCCCCCTATCCCCCCCCCACCTCTTTCTGGCATCGTTTCCCCCCCCACTTCTACTACCTCCCCTCCTCCCACCAAACCTTAGCCCTCAGTACTTGAACTTTTCATAGAAAATTAAAAGCGAGCATTTATTTCTCCCGCGACAAAGTCGGATGTGCTGGGCCTGACTTTCCAGGCTCCTGACAGCAGCGCGATGAATTTTCGCTGATATGACAGACAGCGATAGTTGTCTCAGCATTCGATAAAGAGGAAAAAAATATCACTAATTTCCCGAAATTGTATACGGCCACATTAGTGACGGGCAAACAGTCGCATGTACAAAAGGCCGATTATTGATGAACCTTGAAGTCTAGCCGATAAATGACATTGAAAAAACTTAAGCGTATTTGATTAGAAGAAGCATTTCGAAATCAGTGTTGGTGCGCTTACATTAAAAAAGCTTACATTAATTTTTTAATCACCTCTGCTTGCGTATGATATTCGTTTTGGTTTTTGGCGAGCATTATAGGTCTTATCCATTTACTCTCAATAAGCAACTCCATTTTATTCAACCCAAAAGAAGAAAAAACACCTGACTTTCTCCACTATGTCAGTCAGCTTCATACCCTCTGATCCACTTGACTTTTGTGTCCACATGTGGGGCCAGGGTTAAGAGTTGAGATTAATTAATGTCAGGGTTAGAGTTAACAGTTAGTAGGGGTAAGGTAAGGGTTGTCTCATGCTGGTCGGTCTGACTGTTAGAGGGCATGTGGACACAATAGCGCAAGGACAAAGGGTATTCAGCCATAGACACGATGGTTTTCTGTTTCTATTTATTCATCTATAGACACGATGGTTTTCTGCTTCTATTTATTCAGCTATAGACACGATGGCTTTCTGTTTCTATTTATTCAGCCATAGACACGATGGTTTTCTGTTTCTATTTATTCAGCCATAGACACGATGGTTTTCTGTTTCTATTTATTCAGCCATAGACACGATGGTTTTCTGTTTCTATTTATTCAGCCATAGACACGATGGTTTTCTGTTTCTATTTATTCAGCTATAGACACGATGGTTTTCTGTTTCTATTTATTCAGCCATAGACACGATGGTTTTCTGTTTCTATTTATTCAGCCATAGACACGATGGTTTTCTGTTTCTATTTATTCAGCCATAGACACGATGGTTTTCTGTTTCTATTTATTCAGCCATAGACACGATGGTTTTCTGTTTCTATTTATTCAGCCATAGACACGATGGTTTTCTGTTTCTATTTATTCAGCTATAGACAGGATGGTTTTCTGTTTCTATTTATTCAGCTAAAGACACATGGTTTTCTGTTTCTATTTATTCAGCTATAGACACGATGGTTTTCTGTTTCTATTTATTCAGCCATAGACACGATGGTTTTCTGTTCTATTTATTCAGCTATAGACAGATGGTTTTCTGTTTCTATTTATTCAGCCATAGACACGATGGTTTTCTGTTTCTATTTAGCTATAGGCACGATGGTTTTCTGTTTCTATTTATTCAGCTATAGGCACGATGGTTTTCTGTTTCTATTTAGCTATAGACACGATGGTTTTCTGTTTCTATTTATTCAGCTATAGCACGATGGTTTTCTGTTTCTATTTATTCAGCCATAGACACGATGGTTTTCTGTTTCTATTTATTCAGCCATAATCACGATGGTTTTCTGTTTCTATTTAGCTATAGACACGATGGTTTTCTATTTCTATTTATTCAGCTATAGACACGATGGTTTTCTGTTTCTATTTATTCAGCCATAGACACGATGGTTTTCTGTTTCTATTTATTCAGCTATAGGCACGATGGTTTTCTGTTTCTATTTAGCTATAGGCACGATGGTTTTCTGTTTCTATTTATTCAGCTATAGGCACGATGGTTTTCTGTTTCTATTTATTCAGTTATAGACACGATGGTTTTCTGTTTCTATTTATTCAGCCATAGACACGATGGTTTTCTGTTTCTATTTATTCAGCTATAGACACGATGGTTTTCTATTTCTATTTTTCAGTTATAGACACGATGGTTTTCTGTTTTATTTCATGCCATGGGCACAGCGGCAGAGCTTTACATCAGAATCACCAGTTTCATCAAAAGCTGAGCCCATACTCTGGACTTTGGTGTCCACACATTTTCCTTTTTATTATTAATCAGTAGTTGCAGGCTAAGATATTTTTTGAAAAAAATCATTCATGTATTATCAAAAGAGCCTAAAGTGAATCCTGTAAATCACCTAAGCTGGAATGTGGTTACCTTAACAGAGTCGAAACAGCCACATATGCAAAAAAAAAAAACTATTGAGGAATCTCCATATCTAGTCTAAGAGCTGGAAAAGAAAAAAGATATCATGCAAAAAATTCTGCCAGCCCCTCTTTTTCTATTCCGAATGCTCCAAATGTTTATCCATTCCCCTCCTAAACTCCCACTTTCCCTTTCTTGCCTTACTCTTCAAACCCGATGTCTCCTCCATTTATCCCCCCCCCCCCCCCCCCCCCCCCCCCCCCCCACCACACACCACACCACACACACCACACTTTCCTAAAAATTATACAACATTGCTGTGTGAAAAAAACTCGACCAGAAATTTCAGAAATCATTCCCGAAGCTGGAGTGTGGCTACCTTAATGGTGGGGGAGAGCAATCCATTCACAGAAATATTATTGTGAACCTTGGAGTTCTTGCAGAGGAAAAAACTGGGAGGGGGGCGAGGGGGGGGGGGGTATAACATTTCGATTTTATTATCTAAATTCTTTTCAGATTTTGATTGATGTATTTGACACCATAGCAAAACCGGAATGGTATACCATTAGAAAATTACTACAAACACCAATGATCACAATACTATGACACTTATGCCACGACTAACATTATTAATATATAATTCTGAAAAAAATAATAATACATATTTCTTCTCTAGTCACTGGCTATTTCGTTTGCCTATTTTCAAAATTCAGTTTTCGAAGTCTGACACTTCACTGCCCAACAATACAATTTTTCTGTGTGTGTGTGTTTTTTTTAGAACATTGTTCTATTTTCTAATAACTGAATTTTTGTTTATGAAAAAAACTACAAAGCATTACTAGTTGTAAGCATCAAGGGGAAGATAATCACAATGAAAAATGTTTTAAGTTGAAATGATTCACAATAATAAAGATTTTTTTTAAATGGTTGCTAGTTCCACAAGGCACATTACATTGTTACGTTTACAAAAATTATCAAAGTTTCAATCATTAAATCAGCATTGTAAATAACCACTGCAAAATATTTTTAAAAAAATCTTTGGATTCCTTTTAAAAAGAAAAACAAATCACAAAAAAACAGTCAAACTCTCATTTCCCAAACTCAAATTCATATCATTTAGGTACATTGTTGGGCAACCAATGGATTATTTTTATAAAAAGATGGAAAAAAAACCTGTCCATTTGCTAAAAAAAAAGAGTACTTTTCAAGAACCCCAATAAAAAATTACGTCAGTTTTGTTTTTAAAAAAAATCAGATCTGTCCCCCCCCCCCCAAAAAAAAAAAAAAAAAAGCAAAGTCACCTTCATGGGAAGTAAAAAAAATATTTGTTTTGGAACAAACCTATTGTCCATTTGCTTGATTTGTTTTTTATTCTGTCCCCATCACCTGGTCTGAGCAGTGCTTTGTAACATTATCTCTTCGAAACTATATTCAAAATGCATGTCCACTTAGGTACCGATATAATTCTTTGCCATCTCGCTATCTCCCCACGCATAACTTCTACAAAGCTGAACCCTTGAAACCAAGCCAATTAAATTTGTCCCCGTCATTTGAGTAGCTGATGCCTTAAAAGGTAAAAAGGTAAAGGTGTCCCATAACCTAGTTGGTGGTAGGGGAGCGAGGCATCAGAGACATCTCGAGAAGCGCTGTCCTTGGTGGTTGTCCTTCAGAGTCGTGGTCCCTTGACAGATGTCCTTGAAAAGTATAACACCTGAAAAAAAAAAAAAAAAGTTGTCAGATGAGGGGGTGTGTGTGTGTGTGTGTGGGGTGTGGTGATGGTGGTGGTGGTGTGTGTGTGTGGAGTGCGAGTGTGCGGTGCGGCGTGTGCGTGTAGTGTGGGTTGTGTGTTGTTTTGTGGTGCGCGCGCGCGTGCGTGCGTGTGTGTGTGTGAGTGTATGAGAGAGAGACAGAGAGAGACAGAGACAGAGAGAAAGACAGACAGACAGACAGACAGACAGACAGACAGACAGACAGACAGACAGACAGAGAAGAGAGGAGAGAGAGAGAGAGAAGACAGACAGACAGACAGACAGACAGACAGACAGACAGACAGACAGACAGAAAGAGAGAGAAGAGAAAGAGAGAAAGAGAGAGAGAAAGTCTTGATAGATTGAAAGATGAAAAAAGTACCTTATAATTTCTGCAGTCTGTCTGGACAAGTGCATGGTGATGTTGGGATTCCAGTTGCTCTCTCCCGTATGACAAGGTGCCTGTAAAAACACCGACACCACTCAGTTAAAACTAGGGTTGAACACTACCCCAAAGTCTAACTAGAAACGATGCTTGACAAGCACCATGAACACAGTTATAAACTTAAACTGAAGTCTAGTCCAGGAGCAAGTCAGGTCCATAATGATTATGAGTGTGTGTGTGTGTGTTGTGTGTGTGTGTGTGTGTGTGTGTGTGTGTGTGTGTGTGTGTGTGTGGTGTGTGTGTATGAGAGATGACAGAGACAGAGACAGAGAGACAGACAGAGAGACAGACAGACAGACAGACAGAGACAGACAGACAGATAAAGAGAGAGAGGGAAAGAAAGAGACAGAGAGAGAGAGAGAGAAAGAGGGACAGAGACAGAGACACAGAGAGAGTGAGAGGCAAAGACAGAGACAGAGACACAGAGAGAGTGAGAGGCAAAGACAGAGACAGAGACACAGAGAGAGTGAGAGGCAAAGACAGAGACAGAGACACAGAGAGAGTGAGAGGCAAAGACAGAGACAGAGACACAGAGAGAGTGAGAGGCAAAGACAGAGAGAGAGAGAGAGGGGAGGGGAGCGAGAGGGAGAGAGAGAGAGGGCGAGAAGGAGAAAAGGAGAGAGAGAGGAGAGGGAGAGGAGAGAGGGAGAGAGAGAGAGAGAGAGAGAGAGAGAGAGAGAGAGAGAGGAGAGAGAGAGAGAGAGAGAGAGAGAGAGAGAGAGAGAGAGAGAGGGAGAGAGAGAGGGAGAGAGAGATAGAGAAAGAAAGAAAGAAGAAAGAGGAAAGAAAAGAGGCAGAGAGGGAGGACAGAGACACTGAGACGAGAGTGAGAGACAAAGGACACAAAGAGAGAGACGAGAGAGAGAGAGAAGAACAGAGAGAGACACAACAGAGACAGAGACAGAGACAAAGGGTAAAGGTAGGAAAGGAAAGGCAGAAAAAAATAGAATAAGAATGTAGATACCTTATTTAGCTTTTTAAAAAAGCATGTCATGATGGCTGCCCTCACAAGCAGGTCACTGGCCCCTGATTCCAGACCCAGAGTTCCTGAAAGCAGAAAGCCATCATCAGCAGACTGAAAACCCTGGTGGGTTTATCGGTTCAACTATTAGGAGAATTGTTTTTCATATGACAGGTTTTAACTCTGTTTTATTGAGGAAAAAGTAGTAAGGAAAGACAACTATGTTTAACTATACTTTGTTTCTTCATTTTAGTCACATTTTGATTTCAACCAGATTATTGACATTCAAACTCATTACAATAAACTATCACGAAAATCTAATTGATTGAATACACTTTCTATCAAATTTTCAAATAATTTGCAAACAAGGAGGCATTTCTGTCAACACTAACTTACTCTCCATCTCAGACACAGAAGCCGCCATGTCTGCAGCAACCAAACACCACCAGCTCCTTTTAAATAAAACCTTTAGTGATTTCTTTTTAAGGGAATGCAATTTTCTCCTAAAATTAAAACTAAACCTCTGATAACAGAAATCAGTTATAATTAAGTCTCTCAACTGTAGCAATTTAGTTCTTAATCTACTTACCGATTCATACGATTTGACGGAGCGGATTCTACCCCCATGTCCTGAAGATGATCACCTGAACTTGAGGATCCAATGACCCCAGATGATCCACATGACCCCGATGATCCACATGACCCCAGATGATCCACATGACCCCAGATGATCCACATGACCCCACACGACCCACATGACCCCAGATGACCCACATGATTCACCAGGTTCAGACCCATAGTTCACAAAGGAAGGGAAGGCTGGGGAAATAATAGAATAGGGAGGGGACAACCAACTGCAATGCCCGATGTCGCGTGTGTACTCTCTCAAAGCCCTTGAAGGTAGTGGTAGTTTTCGGAACGGAACAAATCGTGTCAGAAATGGGACGGAAAGGTCTATCGCAATGTCTCGTCACTACGTGCTACTACTACTACGAAAAAGCTATAAAAAAATCACAAAACAAAACCAAAAAAAAACCGAAACACAAAAACGAAACACAAACAAAAACAAAAACACACACAACAAATCTGTAAGTCGTTAATTAAGTCAGTGGCTGTTCTCGGACAGAAAGCAATGCAAAATAAACAGATCGGGATGTACGGAACGGCAATGCCTCGTGACGCTGTCTCACAGCCAGTGTAAGAGGAATCACTGGACACAGGAAACGGCATCAGAAATGAAACCAGAGGGCCGAGTCAACCCCAGAAGCCAGTCAAGGCGATGTTTCCCACAGAGGGAAGTGCGTCAGAAATGGAAGAGAATGGCCCGAGACCTAACATCTCAACTACTGTGTGAGAGTTTTATGTGATGGTGTTTGGGGAGGACAGAAGACAATGTGTCGAAGAGGACAGAAATGTGTCGATGTTTTGGGAGGAAAGGACAGAAGAGACAGATGTGTCGATGTTTTGGGAGGACAGAAGACAATGTGTCGATGTTTTGGAGGATAGAAGACAATGGGGTAGTAAACATGACAGAAACAGAAAGGTAGAATAGGTGGGTGGTGGTGTTTGCAGAAAAGATCACTGTCACATTGATTGCTTGCAGATTTCTTGCCAAATGTTTATCCCTTAGTTTTTAAAATTTTTTTAGTTGTATTCTTTTTTAGTTCAGTTTTATTTTATTTTATTATTTATTTTTATTTTATTTTATTCTAGTTTTGGTTCTATTTTATCTCATTCGATAGGTTTTGTTTTCTATCTTTTATTCTACTTTTTTAGATTTATTTTATTTTTGTTTTTAATTTATCAATTTATTATTTCATGACCACTTTTATTTCATATAAATCATTTTATTTTATACTAATTTAGATTTCAGCAAGAAATACTGAAGCAATCAGAATGGTGCCCAGTGATCATTTGCATGCAAGTAGGACAGGACAAGTGTTTTCTAAACTTTGATATTTAACTTGGGACACAGAAATTGAAGAGTAGAACTTGAGAGCAGAGCGAGATGGTACATGTATGTATGTCTGTGAAATCTGCAAACCAGCTCCCGAAGAAATTCCGCTTTGTGACCCATTAGCTTTGGCCGAGAAACGGAAGGATGGAATCAACGGCAACATCTCCCATTCTGAAGATAATATTGTCCCAGCCCCCAAGAAAAAACCCGAAAGGTTTTGCAGCATTCCCTGTCATCCATTCCCTCCCTCTACCAACAATGGGCCTAACAGGGCAGATCATGTCTTTCATACTAGCATCATGGGATTGTGGCAAGAATGTCGAAGATTGTGCTGCAAAGTGTCTGAAAATAAAGGACAACATAACGGAAAGTACGATAAGTGTACAAGCTGTAGTGGAAAGAGAGAGAGAGAGAGAGAGAGAGAGAGAGAGAGAGAGAGAGAGAGAGAGAGAGAGAGAGAGACGAGACAGAAGAGACAGCAGACAGACGACGACAGACAGACAGACAGAGACAGAGACAGAGAGAAGACAGAGACAGACAGAGAGACAGAAGACAGACAGAGAGAGAGAGAGAAGAGAGAGACAGAAGGGAGAGCGACAGAAAGAAACAGAGACAGAGACAGCAAACAGAGAGAGACGACAGACGGAGACAGACAGACAAGAGAGAGACACGAAAAAAACACAGAGGAGACGAAACGGAAGAGAGACAGAAGAGAGACAGAGAGAGAGACAGAGAGAGACAGAGAGAGAGAGCAAGAGACGAGCGAGATTTTTAAAATTTATTCTTTTATATCGAGGGTATGAATGGAATAAGCACTCTCGTGCTTTTTTTACAACCCAGTCCCCGTGTGTATGCAGTATTGTAAATGTCATCTGTTCCCACCGGCACACGATGGCCTACTCTTGCGAAAAGCGGAAGAGGATTTAACGTGTGCGCAAGATGTTCTGCGTGCGTTCGCACACGGGGCCTCGGTTTAAAGTCTCATCCGAGAGAGAGAGAGAGAGAGAGAGAGAGAGAGGAGAGAGAGAGAGAGAGGAGAGAGACAGACAGCAGAAGAGACAGAACAGAAGAAGACGAAGAAGAGACAGCAGAAGAGAGATGCGCGGGAGTGCGTGGAGGTGGTGGGCAGAGTGCGGATGTGTGGAGGGAGGGGGGGAGTGGGTGAGGGAGTGGGTGGGGTTGATTTTGTGTGTGGGGGGGTGGTGTGTGTGTTGTGTGTGGGTGGGGTGGGGGCTTGACTGTTGCAGGATGCAGCTACGACGGCATACATAAACCTCAAACATACAAGCACACACCGACATACACACAGACATACACACACATACCAGACATACACACAAAAAATACACATACACATCACACGACATACACACAGACATAAAACGCCAAGATATATAAAAATACCACACCAGTGTGATGGCTGAAGCAGCATGTCCCCAACACAATGCCGTGATGACTTCCACAGCTGCACCAACAAGCTTGTCCCTCTGAACTTTCGCTGGAGCAACGTTCTGCTGTTTGTTTTTAACGTTCGTCAGGGGACAGTCAGTGTCTACGTGAAGGCAGCCGTATACTGCATGCAGGTTCGAGTTGCTGTAGAGCTTGGTCCACTGAGGGGGTGGGGGGGGGTGGGGGTCAGGCCAGATTCTCTTCGGAATGTCTCGTGTAGCGGCAGGACTGCAGCACCTGTTCTGTTGATGTCTGGCTGCCAGTTTTGCAGGAATACTGCATGCTCTGTGTGTCTGGCCTATGTGGAGTTTTCGTGTTAAACAATATGATCTTTGATGTGATGTAGATTTTCTGATCTTAAACATGGTACAGACTATGTTGTGTCTTGCAGGGTAGTTGTAATTATGTGTGTAGATGCTACTGTGTTCCTTGGTTCTGCTGTTAGGTCTTGATGGCAGCTTCAGAATGACAGACTTGCCTTGTTTTCTTCCGTCTTTCTTTGCCAGGGAGTCGGTCTCATCACTAAGCACGCTGTGGTGGTAGTGGCGGGGGGGGGGAGGGGAGGGGGGGGGGATCACTGCTGATCTTGCTGTTCCATGTCGTTCACTGCTGCAGTCTCTGTCGATGCACAGGGTCGTCATGTTGAGAGGCTGAAGGAAGGGGGTGTGTGGTGACGTCTCTCCCCTGCTGCCTGTAAACAAGCCCTTCGTTAGATTTGGGGTTTTTTTTTTATTAAACAATTCTTATCAGTAACTAGCATTGTGTATTCTAAACACCTGTATACGTACGTACTTTGTCATGTGTACGTGTGCGAGTGTGTTGGGCGTGTGTGCGTGCCTAGTGTCTGTTGATGTGAACATTTTAATTCCATTTACTGTGGCTGTTTTTATTCCAGACTCAATTCCATTCACTGTGAGTGTTTTAATTCCATTTACTGTCGGTTTATTTATTTATTTATTATTTATTTATTTATTTATTTATTTTTATTCCAGACTCATCTTCCTCAAGCTTCCCTGCCCCCGTCAGTGGTGACTCCAGACAAGCTGCCCACAACGTTCACGTGGACAGGGATCTACACTCTGTGAAATGAAGACTGTGATTCCATTTACACCAAACAGCCAATGTAAATGTCAATACAAAAAACAACGAACCCATATCGTGTTTGTATACAAGTTGATTTTGCTCATAATATTACATTTGTTAAAAATAATTTTTTTTTTTTTTTGGTGGGATTTCTGTTTTCCTCTTGGTTTTATCTGGGCTATCAAATGGTACCATCTTGTAGCAAAGATTTCCGAACCAAGTTCTGAACATTTTACCTCCCAGCTATCCCAGTTCATTTCCAGCAAATGTTCCAGACACTAACATTCTATGAACACAGCTGACAAAGCTGTTCTTGAAGCGAAGTCTTTCCACAATCCAACCCACGTTATGACTTAAAACCTGTATTCACCTGAACTAAACTTTAGGACTATCAAAGTATAATAGACCGGCTTGAACTTTACATATTGGAGCTTACAACTTGAAGCATCAGCATGTACAGGAGTAGGAACACCGGAAATCTTCACCTCAGCACTATTTGTTTGTCTTTCTTCTGGAATACGAATTCCTTTTTTTCCCCTTTGCTTTTCAATATGGTTTCTTTCCAAACATTTAACAGAACCATAAATAACACACAAATCAGCACACCACTGACACAAAACTAAATCAGTTACCTGTATCTTCGGGTGACGATGCATGGAGTGGATTTTCTGCATGCCTATACATCACGATCTTGTCTCAGTCGTCGCCAAATCAGAAATGGAAGATTAGCCTGGCGCACAGTTTAGAAACTCTTCTTGGGTGAACACAGTTCATTTTCACGTGCTTTGGCGGATATCTTACTTTCACTCTCCTTGACCTTTCAGTAACCTTTGACACCATAGGCCAATGAAATCTGTGCTCAGTTAAACATGATCTATTAGAATGTTCCAAATTGAATGTAGCACGCAAAAACTTGGATAGATTTAAACCGGGGCCCCGTGGCGAACGCACGAAGAAATCTTGCCCATTAAAAACCCTGTTCCCTTTTGAAAAGGGGCCATCGGTGCCGGGGGAACAGTGATTTAAAAAACTGCTCCCCGGGGACTGGATAAAAAAAAAGCAAGATGCTTATTTTATCCTCGAATAAAAGAATCAATCAATCAATCAATCAATAAATAAATCAATCAATCAATCAATCAATCAATCAGGGGT
>CM060343.1:32675232-32677732 GCA_030674155.1 Stramonita haemastoma
CTGTCTGTCTGTCTGTCTGTCTGTCTACCCCTTAGTCTGACGACCATGGGGGCACCCCTGAAGACTTGACAACCAGTTCCCTCCATTCCTCTCTCTGCTCTGTCCTCAGTGGTTATCATGGAATTATAATAATTCATCATTTTTCAGGAACTGACAGGGTATATGAAGGTTTTTGAAGTCTTAACATCTCGTTTAAGCCACATGCTTTTTTGTTGTTGTTGTGATTAACTTAAAGTCCCAGCGGAGAATTCCGCTTCAGGGGACTGTATTAAGCCATGCTTGAAGTGTCATCATGCTATGCTATGATATTGGTGATTTTTTTCTTAGATAGATGGCTTGATGAATAAAACAAATCAATGCTTATTCAATGTACCATCTGGAAATAATTTGACTTTGACTATGCAAATAATCCACATACACACACACACACACACACACACACACACACACACACACACACACACACACACACACACACACACACACACACACACACACGCACGCACGCACGCACACACGCACACACACATGTACAAAATTAATAATACACTCTGACATCAATATTATAGGCACCAGATTTTCATTTTGTATGGTCCCCAGCAGCAAAAAAACCCAAACAACCCCCCCCCCCTTCCAAAAGAAATAAAAAAAAAACTAAAAAAAAAGCAAACCATTTTTAGAATTGTCTGATCAGTGTTGTCATCAGCGCTGATGTGATGGCGGTGACTGCTGGTTTCAAATGGCGGAGGGGTGACAGCCGGGCAGGTTTTTTTTTTTTTTTAATTTCCCTGATTCCAAGGTTGACAGACCCGTTGACCCCCGTGTGTGTGTGTGTGTGTGTGTGTGTGTGTGTGTGTGTGTGTGTGTGTGTGTGTGTGTGTGTGTGTGTGTGTGTGTGTGTGTGTGTGTGTGTGTGTGTGTGTGTGTGTGTGTGTGTGTGTGTGTGTGTGTGTGTGTGTGTGTGTGTGTGTGTGTGTGTGTGTGTGTGTGTGTGTGTGTGTGTGTGTGTGTAGTGTGTGGGGGTTGTGTACGTTGTGTGCGCGCGCGTACGAGTGTGTGTGTGTGTGTGTTGCACTTTTATCATCATCATCATCATCATACATCATCATCATCATCATCATCATCATCATCATCATATCATCATCTTCATTATCAGGATCATATATCATCATCATCATCATCATCATCATCATCATCATCATCATCATCATCATCACCATCACCCCCATCCTCTTCTTTTTCTTCCTCCTCCTCCTCCTCTTTCGCCCCCTCTTTTTCATCTTCATCCCCACCCACCAAGGGACGGCGTGTTTGGAAATAGAACAATAATTGTTCATACACTCAATGAGTGCAGCAGACATTAACATTGGCCGTTACTACAGGCCTGGGAGTACATAATGCACAATGTCTGCTGTCTGCTTTGTGCTTGTGTCATGATGATAATTATGCTCTGGACTTCCTTCATGCGCCTTTGCTCTGCACTTTAGCCTCTGTGCAACGAATTACTATACAATACAATACAATGCTAAACAATACAATACAATGCTAAACAATATAATACAATACAATACAATGCAATACAATGCTAAACAACACCATACAATGCTAAACAATACCGTACAATGCACACAGCGCTTTGATTTGTGTGCTCTACAAGATTCAGCGCTATGTAGATCTCATATTATTATTATTATTATTATTATTATTATTATTATTATTACTACTACTACTACTACTACTACTACTACTACTACTACTACTACTACTACTACTACTACTATATTATTATTATTATTATTATTATTATTATTATTATTATTATTCTCATTATCATTATTATTCTCATTATTATTATTATTACAGCTGTCATTACCGCCCTCACCCCACTTTCAGCTGCTAGTCATTCCATTATCCTTTATACATACACATCTCTCTCTCTCTCTCAATATATAGATATATAAAATGAATGAATTCCCAGCACAGCTGATGCTTATTACAGCACGATCTGACTAAACATATTTTGGACTGGGTAAAAGAAAAGGGCATAGTTAAAAAAAAAAAAAAAAAGTGAGTAGGCGCTGCACTTGTGGCTACGCACTCTACCTGGGGAGAAACCACCCGAATTTTAGGCAGAGAAGTCTGCTGTGACATAGAGTGATATGAGATAAATATTAAAAAAAAGAGAGTTATTTTAGGCAGAGAAATCTGCTGTGACATAAAGTGATATAAGATAAATATATAAAAAGAGAGTTATTTTAGGCAGAGAAATCTGCTGTGACATAAAGTGATATAAGATAAATATATAAAAAGAGAGTTATTTTAGGCAGAGAAATCTGCTGTGACATAAAGTGATATAGGATAAATATAAAAAAAAAGAGAGTTCTTTTAGCACCGAACCCTGGCCCCCTTTACTGAGGTAGGTATATTGGATTTGTGTGCTGTGGAGGCCTACAACTGGGTGCAGTATGGTGCAGTGCCACACAACACAGTACAATGCAAT
>CM060343.1:32685232-32687765 GCA_030674155.1 Stramonita haemastoma
CTTTCCCCCAGCCAAGGTTAAGCAATATCGAGCGTGGATGGGTGACCGTTTGCGCGCCTTGGCTTCAGTACAGTCCCCCAGTTCACCCAGCTGTCAATGGGTACCTGCCCTCTTTAGGGTCAGGGAAGGTAAGCAGCGAGGGAGAGAAGATGGGCGCCACCCTCAACATGCTGGCCCCTAGAGAAGCTGAGGTCTCTGACGCCTCGCTTTCCTACGACCACACAGGTTATGGGACACCTTTACCTTCTTATCTGTTTCTGTGTGGTCTTTAGGTTTTCATGTTGTTTAGGCTTGTTAGTTTAAAAAAAGTTAAAGTCTGTCCCGAGCCTAAGGCTACGGCCATAGTCAACCCGGCCCGTCTCTTTCTGACAATATGGTCACCCGAGACTGCGAGTGACGCAAAAATGAGGCTGCCGCGGTGACGCAAATCGACAGAAAATAGTTCGACATAAAAAGTGTTTTTACGTAAAATCAGGCTCATCAGGCCTGTGCTTATTCCGGTTTCTGTGGCGTTAAGCGACTGAGAGTCATAGACTCCCCCCTGGATAGGACGCCAGTCTACCGCAGGGTTAACCCCAACACGAGGTTGGTACCCCTTTTACACCTGGGTGGGGTGAAAAAATAGCCGTAAAGTGCCTTTTCCAAGGGCACAACGCCATAGCCAAAAGCTGGGATCGAACCCGCAACCTTTAGATTACGAGTCCAACGCCCTAACCACTAGACTACAGCGGCGGCTTGTATGTTCTTATATTGTTGATATCAGAAACACTGCAGTTGTTTAGACTTGTCTATATGTTGTTATATTGTTGATATCAGAAACACTGCAGTTGTTTAGACTTGTCTATATGTTCTTATATTGTTGATATCAGAAACACTTACAATTGTTTAGAATTGTCTATATGTTCTTATATTGTTGATATCAGAAACACTGCAGTTGTTTAGACTTGTCTATATGTTGTTATATTGTTGATATCAGAAACACTACAATTGTTTAGAATTGTCTATATGTTCTTATATTGTTGATATCAAAAACACTGCAGTTGTTTAGACTTGTCTATATGTTCTTATATTGTTGATATCAAAAACACTGCAGTTGTTTAGACTTGTCTATATGTTCTTATATTGTTGATATCAAAAACACTGCAATTGTTTAGACTTGCATGTTGTTACATTGTTGATATCAAAAACACTGAAAATGCTTATACTTGTATGTTATTACATTGTCGATATCAGAAAAAACTGAAAATGCTTATACTTGTATGTTGTTATATTGTCGATATCACAAACACTGCAATTGTTTAGACCTATAATTATGTTATATTGTCGATATCAAAAACACAGCAATTGTTTACACTTGCATGTTGTTATATTGTTGATATCAGAAACACTGCAATTGTTTAGACTTGTATGTTGTTATATTGTCGATATCAAAAACACTGAAAATGCTTATACTTGCATGTTGTTATATTGTCGATATCACAAACACTGCAATTGTTTATACTTTGCATGTTGTTATATTGTCGATATCAGAAACACTGAAATTGCTTATACTTGTATGCTGTTACATTGTCGATATCAGAAACACTGAAATTGTTTATACTTGTAATTGTTATGTTGTTATATTGTCGATATCACAAACACTGAAAATTGTTTATACTTGTATGTTGTTATATTGTCGATATCACAAACACTGAAATTGCTTATACTTGTATGTTGTTATATTGTCGATATCACAAACACTGAAATTGCTTATACTTGTATGTTGTTACATTGTCGATATCACAAACACTGAAATTGTTTATACTTGTATGTTATATTGTTGATATCACAAACACTGAAATTGTTTATACTTGTATGTTGTTATATTGTCGATATCAGAAACACTGAAATTGCTTATACTTGTATGTTGTTATATTGTCGATATCAGAAACACTGAAATTGTTTATACTTGTAATTGTATGTTGTTATATTGTCGATATCACAAACACTGAAAATTGTTTATACTTGTATGTTGTTATATTGTCGATATCACAAACACTGAAATTGCTTATACTTGTATGTTGTTATATTGTCGATATCACAAACACTGAAATTGCTTATACTTGTATGTTGTTACATTGTCGATATCACAAACACTGAAATTGTTTATACTTGTATGTTATATTGTTGATATCACAAACACTGAAATTTTTTTATACTTGTATGTTATATTGTCAATATCACAAACACTGAAATTGTTTATACTTGTATGTTATATTGTCGATATCACAAACACTGAAATTGCTTATACTTGTATGTTGTTATATTGTCGATATCACAAACACTGAAATTGCTTATACTTGTATGTTGTTACATTGTCGATATCACAAACACTGAAATTGTTTTACTTGTATGTTATATTGTTGATATCACAAACACTGAAATTGTTTATACTTGTATTGTTATATTGCCAATATCACAAACACTGAAATTGTTTATACTTGTATGTTATATTGTCGATATCACAAACACTGACTGTTTTTTTATACAGAGG
>CM060343.1:32690365-32706145 GCA_030674155.1 Stramonita haemastoma
AGAATAGATTTTGAAAGGTGTTAGAATGCTGTGGTCTATAGGAATGGGGAAAGGTAATGAATACTACTGCCAGGTTGGTAGGAGAAGATAGAATAGATTTTGGAAGGTGTTAGAATGCTGTGGTCTATAGGAATGGGGAAAGGTAATGAATACTACTGCTAGGGTTGGTAGGAGAAGATAGAATAGATTTTGGAAGGTGTTAGAATGCTGTGGTCTATAGGAATGGGGAAAGGTAATGAATACTACTGCTAGGGTTGGTAGGAGAAGATAGATTAGATGTTGAAAGGTGTTAGAATGCTGTGGTGTATAGGAATGGGGAAAGGTAATGAATACTACTGCTAGGGTTGGTAGGGGAAGATAGAATAGATTTTGAAAGGTGTTAGAATGCTGTGGTGTATAGGAATGTGGAAAGATAACGAATACTACTGCTAGGGTTGGTAGGGGAAGACAGATGAGATTTTGAAAGGTGTTAGAATGCTGTGGTGTATAGGAATGGGGAAAGATAACGAATACTACTGCTAGGGTTGGTAGGGGAAGGTAGATTAGATTTTGGAAGGTGTTAGAATGCTGTGGTGTATAGGAATGGGGAAAGATAACGAATACTACTGCTAGGGTTGGTAGGGGAAGATAGATTAGATTTTGAAAGGTGTTAGAATGCTGTGGTGTATAGGAATGGGGAAAGGTAACGAATACTACTGCTAGGGTTGGTAGGAGAAGATAGATATGTTGAAAGGTGTTAGAATGCTGTGGTGTATAGGAGTGGGGAAAGATATCGAATACTACTGCTAGGGTTGGTAGGAGAAGATAGATATAGATTTTGAAAGGTGTTAGAATGCTGTGGTGTATAGGAATGGGGAAAGGTAACGAATACTACTGCTAGGGTTGGTAGGAGAAGATAGAATAGATTTTGGAAGGTGTTAGAATGCTGTGGTGTATAGGAATGGGAAAGATAACGAATACTACTGCTAGGGTTGGTAGGAGAAGATAGAGGAGATTTTTGGAAGGTGTTAGAATGCTGTGGTGTATAGGAATGGGGAAAGATAACGAATACTACTGCTAGGGTTGGTAGGAGAAGATAGAGGAGATTTTTGGAAGGTGTTAGAATGCTGTGGTGTATAGGAATGGGGAAAGGTAACGAATACTACTGCCAGGGTTGGTAGGAGAAGATAGAATAGATTTTGGAAGGTGTTAGAATGCTGTGGTCTATAGGAATGGGGAAAGGTAATGAATACTACTGCTAGGGTTGGTAGGAGAAGATAGAATAGATTTTGGAAAGGTGTTAGAATGCTGTGGTCTATAGGAATGGGGAAAGAATGAATACTACTGCTAGGGTTGGTAGGAGAAGATAGATAGATTTGAAAGGTGTTAGAATGCTGTGGTGTATAGGAATGGGGAAAGGTAATGAATACTACTGCTAGGGTTGGTAGGGAAGATAGAATAGATTTTGAAAGGTGTTAGAATGCTGTGGTCTATAGGAATGGGGAAAGGTAATGAATACTACTGCTAGGGTTGGTAGGGGAAGATAGATTAGATTTTGAAAGGTGTTAGAATGCTGTGGTGTATAGGAATGGGGAAAGTAACGAATACTACTGCTAGGGTTGGTAGGGGAAGATAGATTAGATTTTGAAAGGTGTTAGAATGCTGTGGTGTATAGGAATGGGAAAGATAACGAATACTACTGCTAGGGTTGGTAGGGGAAGATAGATAGATTTTGAAAGGTGTTAGAATGCTGTGGTGTATAGGAATGGGAAAGGTAATGAATACTACTGCTAGGGTTGGTAGGGGAGAAGATAAGGAGATTTTGAAAGGTGTTAGAATGCTGTGGTGTATAGGAATGGGGAAAGATAACGAATACTACTGCTAGGGTTGGTAGGGGAAGATAGATTAGATTTTGAAAGGTGTTAGAATGCTGTGGTGTATAGGAATGGGGAAAGATAACGAATACTACTGCTAGGGTTGGTAGGGAAGATAGATTAGATTTTGAAAGGTGTTAGAATGCTGTGGTGTATAGGAATGGGGAAAGGTAATGAATACTACTGCTAGGGTTGGTAGGGGAAGATAGATAGATTTGAAAGGTGTTAGAATGCTGTGGTGTATAGGAATGGGGAAAGATAACGAATACTACTGCTAGGTTGGTAGGGGAAGACAGATGAGATTTTGAAAGGTGTTAGAATGCTGTGGTGTATAGGAATGGGGAAAGATAACGAATACTACTGCTAGGGTTGGTAGGGAAGACAGATGTAGATTTTGAAAGGTGTTAGAATGCTGTGGTGTATAGGAATGGGGAAAGGTAATGAATACTACTGCTAGGGTTGGTAGGGGAAGACAGATAGATTTTGAAAGGTGTTAGAATGCTGTGGTGTATAGGAAGTGGGAAAGATAACGAATACTACTGCTAGGGTTGGTAGGGGAAGACAGATGAGATTTTGAAAGGTGTTAGAATGCTGTGGTGTATAGGAATGGGGAAAGATAACGAATACTACTGCTAGGGTTGGTAGAAGAAGATAGATAGAATTTTGAAAGGTGTTAGAATGCTGTGGTGTATAGGAATGGGGAAAGATATCGAATACTACTGCTAGGGTTGGTAGGGAAGAAGTAGATTTTGAAAGGTGTTAGAATGCTGTGGTGTATAGGAATGGGGAAAGATAACGAATACTACTGCTAGGGTTGGTAGGGAAGACAAGATGAGATTTTGAAAGGTGTTAGAATGCTGTGGTGTATAGGAATGGGGAAAGATAACGAATACTACTGCTAGGTTGGTAGAAGAAGATAGATGAGATTTTGAAAGGTGTTAGAATGCTGTGGTGTATAGGAATGGGGAAAGATATCGAATACTACTGCTAGGGTTGGTAGGGGAAGATAGATTTTGAAAGGTGTTAGAATGCTGTGGTGTATAGGAATGGGGAAAGATAACGAATACTACTGCTAGGGTTGGTAGGAGAAGATAGAATAGATTTTGAAAGGTGTTAGAATGCTGTGGTGTATAGGAATGTGGAAAGATAACGAATACTACTGCTAGGGTTGGTAGGAGAAAATAGATGAGATTTTGAAAGGTGTTAGAATGCTGTGGTGTATAGGAATGTGGAAAGATAACGAATACTACTGCTAGGGTTGGTAGGGGAAGACAGATGAGATTTTGAAAGGTGTTAGAATGCTGTGGTGTATAGGAATGGGGAAAGATAACGAATACTACTGCTAGGGTTGGTAGAAGAAGATAGATGAGATTTTGAAAGGTGTTAGAATGCTGTGTGTATAGGAATGGGGAAAGATATCGAATACTACTGCTAGGGTTGGTAGGGGAAGATAGATTTTGAAAGGTGTTAGAATGCTGTGGTGTATAGGAATGGGGAAAGATAACGAATACTACTGCTAGGGTTGGTAGGAGAAGATAGAATAGATTTTGAAAGGTGTTAGAATGCTGTGGTGTATAGGAATGTGGAAAGATATCGAATACTACTGCTAGGGTTGGTAGGAGAAGATGGATTAGATTTTGAAAGGTGTTAGAATGCTGTGGTGTATAGGAATGTGGAAAGATATCGAATACTACTGCTAGGGTTGGTAGGAGAAGATGGATTAGATTTTGAAAGGTGTTAGAATGCTGTGGTGTATAGGAATGTGGAAAGATATCGAATACTACTGCTAGGGTTGGTAGGAGAAGATGGATTAGATTTTGAAAGGTGTTAGAATGCTGTGGTGTATAGGAATGTGGAAAGATATCGAATACTACTGCTAGGGTTGGTAGGAGAAGATGGATTAGATTTTGAAAGGTGTTAGAATGCTGTGGTGTATAGGAATGGGGAAAGATATCGAATACTACTGCTAGGGTTGGTAGGAGAAGATGGATTAGATTTTGAAAGGTGTTAGAATGCTGTGGTGTATAGGAATGTGGAAAGATATCGAATACTACTGCTAGGGTTGGTAGGAGAAAATAGATGAGATGTTGAAAGGTGTTAGAATGCTGTGGTGTATAGGAGTGGGGAAAGGTAATGAATACTACTGCTAGGGTTGGTAGGGGAAGATAGATGAGATTTTGAAAGGTGTTAGAATGCTGAGGTGTATAGGAAAGAGGTGTTATGATGGAGGATGGGGATGATTTATTGTTTTGAAGATTCATAAAATATTCATATAAGTATTTTTGAGTTAGTATAAATTATATTCGTATTTGTAGTGTGTGGGGATTCAGGGCAGGTGGTCCAAACTTTGTGATTTGGTTCAGGGGAGGGTGGGGGCAGGGAGCATTTTAGAAAAAAAGTATATTTAAAAGGAAAAGAGCGTGGTAATTGAATAATTTTGAGGGGCTGGTGAATCCAAAAACATATGCTAAAACAGAAATAAGGGATGGTGGTTTTTAGAATGCATGGTTGACTAGTCATTGGGGGAAGGTAGTGGGAGACGTAGTGAAGATGCATTGCAGAAACGGGGTCAGGTGCTTGGGAATGAGCGAGTGTGTTGTGTTGTCATGTGTGTAGTGTGTGTGTGTGTGTGTGTGTGTGCGTGTGTGGTGGTGGTTGTGTGTGTTGTGTTGTGTGTGTATGTGTCTGTGTCTGTGTCTGTGTGTCTGTGTCTGTTTGTCTGTGTGTGTATGTTCACTTTTTTTCTTTTTTTTTTTAGGATAATGGAATAAGCATTCATGTGCCTTTTTTTTTTTTTTAAATTTTAAATTTTCACATTCAGTCCTTGTGTGTAGGTGGTTTTCTAAATTGTCATCCATTCCCACTAGCACACAGTGGCCTACACTTCCATGTGTGTTTGCTATTCATTTTATCCTATTTATTCTTTTAAGGATAAAAGATAAGCACTTGTGTGCCTTTCTACATCCAGTCTCTTTGTGCATGCGGTTTGTAAATTTTTATCATCCGTTCTGACAGCATGTGTGTAGGAAAGATGGACTTGTGCTGCTGCCGATAGGGAATGGTATACCACAGGTATTTCTCATCACCTGTGTAGGTTATAGTGTGCATCTAGCTCAAAAGTTAGTTACCTGTGTGTGCGTGTGTGTGTGCGTGTGTGCGTGTGTGTGTGTGTGTGTGTGTGTGTGTGTGTGTGTGTGTGTGTGTGTGTGTGTGTGTGTGTGTGTGTTTTATATTGAGGATAATGGAATAGGCATTCATGTACTTTTTTCCATCCAGTGTGTGTGTGCGTGTGTGTGTGTGTGTGTGTGTGTGTGTGTTTGTGTTTGTGTGTGCGTTTTAAAATTATTTCATATCTGGGATAATGGAATAAGCACTTGTGTGCTTTTTTACATCCAGTGTGTGTGTGTGTGTGTGTGTGTGTGTGTGTGTGTGCGTGCGTGTGTGTGTGTGTGTGTGTGTGTGTGTGTGTGTGTGTGTGTGTGTGTGTGTGTGTGTGTGTGTATGACACTGTGTATGACACTGTGTGTGACACTGTTGTTGTTTTTTTGTCAGGGGGCAGAGATAAGTGCAAAGTATACAGAAATGACATGAATTTGAGTTTTCTGCGTATGGTTTAAAGAAAATTGTTGAATTGCTGGCTGTACAGCCGTTACCAATTTTGACCCCCTCCCAAATTTTTTGGTAAGGATGGGTGTGAAGTATTGGAATGTCACATAAAAATATTGTGGAATTTGCTTGAGAAAAGTTGTAGGCCCCACAATGTGCCTTCACCTATCCCTAAGTCCTGTGGACCATGGGGGTACCGATGATTTTGCAACCAGCTTCCTCCATTATCTGTGGTCCCACAATGTAATTTTTTTTGTAAAATATAAATCCTAATGAATAAGAAACCCCAAGAACAAATTATAAAAAAAAGAAAATGTAAGTGGAGGAAAGGGTTAGAAGTCCCCTCCCCCCCCCCCAAAAAAAGAGAAAAAATCGGGCTATACTGGCATAACTAAAGTGAACTATTTGACATGGATCAGTACTGATAGCTGTATGATTTATTATCTGCTTTCTTGCTTTTGTGCTTGGAACTTTTTCACACTATTAATTTATGTCTATTTGTGCTTCTTTTCTGCAAGTATTGAACTTTAAAAAATAATTTATTTCGAGGATAATGGAATAAGCACTTGTGCTTTTTTACATCCAAGTCCCCATGTGTATGCAATGTTGTAAAGTTTGTCACCCATTCCCACAGCACACAATGGCCTGATCTTCCAAGAAGTGGAACAGGTTTTAATGTGTGCTTCACTTCACGTGTGTATTCTGACATGTGACCAATGTGAGCTCATGAATTCTAGCAGATCAGTGGAAAAACAGTGGTACCAGGTTGTCGTTTTTTTGTTTGTTGTTGTTGGTCTTTCTTCTGGCTTTTGCTTCTGTGCTCTCTCGACATCTGGGTTGTGAAAAACCAGAAAATGGAATAGAATGTGTGATTTTTTGTTGTTGTTTTTTAGTGGTTGGTTGTAAACTGTGAACGTTTACAAGCAGTTGTACAAAACACTTGGTTGTGTTAATGATTTGTATGTGTTTTGTGTATGTTTGTGTGTGTGTGTGTGTGTTGTGTGTGTGTGTGTGTGTGTGTGTGTGTGTGTGTGTGTGTGTGTGTGTGTTTGTGTGTGTGTGTGTGTGTATTTTTTTAATTATTTTGTGTGTGTAGTGTGTGTGTGTGTGTTTATCATTTTGTGTGTGTGTGTGTGTGTGTGTTGGTGTTGGTTTTGGCTCCTTTTTTTGGGGTGATTTAAATCAGTTTTCAAGTAGAAGAAAAACGACCACTTGTTCACTTTATTTTGTATTGAAACATTTGGCATAGTTTTCTTGGACTTAATTACCTCAGGACAATGTTGCTTTTATTCTGGATTTTTGGATGTGGTCAGTTTGAAGTACTGAGCACAGAGTGAAACAGTAATAATTTTCTTCAAAATTACACTTAAAAAAAAAAGAATTACACAATGCTTTTGAATTTACATGCTTAGTAATAGATTCTTTTTTTTGTTGTTGTTGTTGATGTTTCAATATTTATTTTTGGAGGCTTGAAATGTCTTATGAGTTATCTGGGCGGTTGTGTGATTGGTTTACTTGCATGTAACCATTTCAAGGAATGTCCTCATTTTTCACCTTTAAAGAGGGATAGTGTAGGTGTGTAGCTTGTTGCCTGTGTCAGTTCTTGATCACAACAACTTGAAAGTCATGGCTGAAATCAGGTCTTCAGTGTATTTTCATTATGTGAAATTTTTAGATTTTAATTTTTTATTGTAGACTTGTTTAAAGTGATGTATTTAAAATGCCTTCCACTTTGTTTGCTGCTCCTACCATCAACCCATCCCTCCCCCCCCCCCCCTCCCACCCCCTCCCTCCTCCCCCCCTCCCTCCTCCCCCATTTCCAATTATTCCAGGGTCAGTGTCAGCTCTTTATCATGTGCGGTATTTTAAAATGTGTTGCATTTGAAGCTGGCTGGTTTTTAAATTTTTTTTATATTGAATTGACTTTCATGAAAGAGTGAATTGGAAATCCCATTAAGTGATTTACCAGTGGCGTGAAGTTGTTTGGTTTTTTAAATTTTATTTTAGATTGCAAGTATTGTCAGCGTTTTCCTTGCTCTGTTTGTACATTCCATTGTTGTTGTTGTTACTGCTTTTTTACAACCAGTCCCTGTGTGTATGCAGTTTTGTAAATTTTTTGCATCCATTCCCATGGCACACAGTGGCCTACTCTTCCAAAAAGTGGAACAGGTTTTAATGTGTGCTTCCCCTCACGTGTGTGTATTCTGAAATTCTAGTGTGGCCAATGTGAGCTCATGTATTCTAGCAGATGAGTGGGAAAACACAGTGTGGTACAAGGGTGTCTTTTGTTCAGCCTGTCTTCTGGTTTTTGCTTTTGTGCTCTCTTGAAACCTGGGTTGTGAACAACTAGAAAATAGTATAGAATGTCATTTTTTTTTTTTTAGCAGTTGGTTGTAAACTGTGAATGTTTACAAGCAGTTGTACAAAATATTTGGCTGTGTTATTGAAATTGTGTGTGTGTGCGTGTTTTTTTTTGTGTGGGTGTGTGTGGGTGTGTGCGTGTGGGTGTGTGTTTTATTTTTGTGTGTGTGTGTGTGTGTGTGTGTGTGTGTGTGTGTGTGTGTGTGTGTGTGTGTGTGTGTGTGTGTGTGTTTTATGTGTGTGTGTGTGTGTGTGTGAGATTTTTTTTTTTTTTTTTTTAGTGTGTGTGTGATATTTTTATTTTTCAGTTTTCAAGTAGAAGAAAAACGACCACTTTTATTGTTTACTTTATTTTGTATTGAAAATTCGGCATAGTTTTCTAGGATTTGATTACATCAGGACAATGTTGCTTTTATTCTGGCTTTTTTGGGTGTGGTCAGTTTGAAGTACTGAGGGCAGAGAAGTAGTTTATTGCTGATACATTAAAAAAAAAAATTCTTTAAAAAATAACATTGCTCTTTCTTGAATGAATTACATGGTGTTTTTTAATTTACATGTTTAGTAGCATATTTTCTTTTTTGCATTTGATGTTTCAATATTTATTTTTGGAGGGTTGAAATGTCTTATGAGTTATCTGGGCAGTTGTGTGATTGGTTTACTTGCCTGTAACCATTTCAAGGAATGTCCACATTTTTCACCTTCAAACGAGGGACAGTGTAGGTGTGTAGCTTGTTGCCTGTGTCAGTTCTTGATCACAACCTGAAGGACATGGCTGAAATCAGGTCTTCAATGTATCGTCTTTATGTGAAATTTTTAGATTTTAATTTTTTTTATGGTAGACTTGTTTACAGTTATGTATTTAAAATGCCTTCCACTTTGTTTGCTTCCCTCCCCCCCCCCCCCTCTCGCACCCTCCCCCATTTCCAATTATTCCAGGGTCAGTGTTACCTTTATCATGTGCATTATTTTTAAAAACGTGTTGCATTTGAAGCTGGCTGTTTATTTTTTTTTATATTGAATTGACTTTAATGAAAGTGGATTGGAAATCCATTTAGTGATTTACCAGTGGCATGAAGTTGTTTGGTTTTTTATTTTTATTTTGGATGGCAAGTATGATCAGTTTTCCTTGCTCTGTTTGTACATTCCATTGTTGTTGTTACTGCTTTTTTACAACCAGTCCCTGTGTTTATGCAGTTTTGTACATTTTTTCATCCATTCCCATGGCACACAGTTGCCTACTCTTCCAAAAAGTGGAACAGGTTTTAATGTGTGCTTCACCTCACATGTGTGTATTCTGAAATTCTAGTGTGGCCAATGTGAGCTCATGTATTGTAGTAGATGACTGTGAAAACACAGTGTGGTACAAGGTTGTCTTTTGTTCAGCCTGTCTTTTGTTCAGCCTGTCTTTTGGTTTTTGCTTTTGTGCTCTCTTGAAACCTGGGTTGTGAACAACCAGAAAACAGTATAGAAAATGTGATTTTTGGTTTTTTTAAGTGGTTGGTTGTAAACTGTGAATGTTTACAAGCAGTTGTACAAAAGATTTGGCTGTTAATGATTGGTGTGTGTGTGTGTGTGTGTGTGTGACTCGGCGCGTGTGTGTGTGACTCTGCGCGCGCGCATTTTGTGTGTGTGTGTGACTCTGCGCCGCGCGTTTTGTGTGTGTGACTCTGCGCGCGCACATTTTGTGTGTGTGTGTGACTCTGCGCGCGCGTTTTGTGTGTGTGTGTGACTCTGAGCGCGCGCGTTTTGTGTGTGTGTGCTCTGTGCGTGCGTGTGTGTGACTCTGCGCGCGCGCGCGTGCGCGCGCGCGGTGTGTGTGTGTGTGTGTGTGTGTGTGTGTGTGTGTGTGTGTGTGTGTGTGTGTGTGTGTGGTGTGTGTGTGTGTGTGTGTGTTTATCATTATTTTGTGTGTGTGTGTGATGTTTTTAAAATTTTTAGGGTGTGTGTGTGTAGTGCTTTGATTTGTTTTTACAAGATATAGCGCTATATAAATTCCATGTATTATCAGTGTGTGTGTGTGTGTGTGTGTGTGTGTGTGTGTGTGTGTGTGTGTGTGTGTGTGTGTACTTTATTTTTCATTTTTCAAGTAGAAAAAAAAAAGACCTTTTCTTGTTCACTTTATTTTTTGTATTGAAACATTTGGCATAGTTTTCTTGGACTTGATTACCTCAGGACAATGTTGCTTTTATTCTGGCTTTTTTGGGTGTGGTCAGTCTGAGGTTCTGAGTACAGAGTGAAGCAGTTCATTGTTGAGACCATTTTCCTTTTCTTTATATTTTTTTTAATGATTTTCTTCAAAATATAACATTGCAGTTTTTTTAGAATGAATTACACAATGCTTTTAAATTTACATGTTTAGTAGTGGATTTTTTGGGGGCATATCATGTTTAAATATTTACTTTGGAGGCTTGAAATGTCTTATGATTCATCTGGGCAGTTGTGTGATTGGTTTACTTGCCTGTAACCATTTCAAGGAATGCCCACATTTTTTACCTTCAAACAAGGGACAGTGTAGGTGTGTAGCTTGCTGCCTGTGTCAGTTCTTGATCACAACAACTTGAAAGTCATGGCTGAAATCAGGTTTTCAATGTATCGTCTTTATGCGAAATTTTTTAGATTTAAATTTTTTTATGGTAGACTTGTTTAAAGTTATGTATATAAAATGCCTTCCACTTTGTTTGCTGCACCCCCCCCCCCCCCTCCCCCATTTCCAATTATTCCAGGGTCAGTTTTAGCTTTATCATGTATGTTGTTTTAAAATGCGTTGCATTTAAAGCTGGCTTTAAAAAAAAGAAAAAATTATATTGAATTGACTTTAATGAAAGTGAATTGGAAATCCCATTTAGTGATTCACCAGTAGCGTGAAGTTTTTTTGGGTTTTTTAAATTTTTATTTTGGATTGCAAGTATTATCAGTGTTTTCCTTGCTCTGTTTGTACATTCCATTGTTGTTGTTGTTGTTGTTGTTGTTGTTGTTGTTGTTGTTGTTGTTGTTGTTGTTACTGCCCTGATCCCAGTTAAACTTGTTGTGGAATTCCAACTGGAAATATTATTTTTATAACCCATTTTGATTGTTATAAGTGATCAAATCCAGTTGTTCTGAATGAGTGGAGCAAATGTTGCCTGTTCCTTTAGAGGATCAACAAGTGTTCCCTTTAACCAGTATCCCCTCTGTTTTTTCTGTACATAGCTGAGATATATGATTTTTAAGATTTATACATTGCTTTATAAAGTGGTGAGCACACATCAGACACTTGACGACCCAACTGACTTTTCCTGAGAAATGTACACGCTTTTCGTGGTTGCTGTAAACATCCTGAAATGAAATGAAACCTTAGCACAATTTCATTTTATTTATTTATTTGTTTAATCTTTTATTTCAAGGATAATGGAATAAGCACTTGTGTGCTTTTTACTTTTGTTTTTACATCTATTTATTTATCTATTCTTTTATATAGAGGATAATGGAATAAATATTCTTTTTTTTTACATTCAGTACCTGTGTATATGCAGTTGTGTAGTAATTGTCATCTGTTCCCACTTGCACACAATGGCCTACTCTTACAAAAAGCGGAACTGGTTTTAACATGTGGGCAAGATGTTCTGCATGTTTTCACACACAGGACCTCGGTTTATAGTCTCATCTGAAGGACTCTTAGGAAAACTTTGTTGTTATTGGCCCAAACCCAGTTAAACTTGTTCTGGAATCCTCAAACTTGCAAGCTGTTTGGCAATATTTTTTTTAGGTGTTTGTTTTCTGGCTGTCAAGATAACATGGCTGGAATTGCGCCTTTTGCCACTTTCTGATTGAAGAGCCTATTGAAATGGACAGGTCATTGTGGCCCGAGATATTTCAATTGGTGTGAACATTGAAAAAAGAAGTCGGTTGGTCAGCCATTGTCACTGCTGGTCAGAGCATTGGGAAAAGCCTACCTCCCCCTTCATCCCCCCCAAAAAATGCTGAGTTAGGGTTGGGTAGCTGGCTCGCAGCTGAAATAAATCTGGAAACTTAAGCGTGACTTGAAAAACATTTTATTGCTTGTTCTAGTTTCTGCATCTGTGCCATGTCATTGCTTGTTGTTTCTGCATGGGTGCCATGTTATTGCTTGTTGTTGTTTCATGCATGGTGCCATGTTATTGCTTGTTGTTATTTCATGCATGGGTGCCATGTTATTGCTTGTTGTTATTTCATGCATGGGTGCCATGTTATTGCTTGTTGTTATTTCATGCATGGGTGCCATGTTATTGCTTGTTGTTATTTCATGCATGGGTGCCATGTTATTGCTTGTTGTTATTTCATGCATGGTGCCATGTTATTGCTTGTAGTACTCACTTCATGTATTGGTGCTATGATCTGAACTAATGAAATTTTTTGTTTAAACCGAAAGGTAATAGCAAAAGTAATAAACCATGATCAATGTCTTTGTTTATAGTTCCGTTCATGAATGACTGTGCTTGCAAATGTAGAATGTTGTACAATATCTCAGATGCATACATACATACATTTTGTCTGTACTGTCTTTTTGTCAAACACACACCTTCTTGTTCCTTACGACTGTCACCAAAATTTTACATCTAAAGCAATTTTTGTTCTTTTCTATTCAAATGTTTGGAAGCATTCTTGCAGTGGTGGAGTTGTAATGGTTAGCTGCACTTTTCCTTCACCACTCTGTCGCAACATATAAATATTTTATGACAGAGTGATATATATATAGGCACACTTATTTCAAACCTAAGATTTTTACCGTCTGTTTCCATCTCCTATCTGTCTCTGCTTTCAACATCTGAAATCCCCTTCACCCTGCCAGTGTATAACCTCTGTGTGTGTGTGTGTGTGTGTGTGTGTGTGTGTGTGTGTGTGTGTGTGTGTATTTGAATTTGCTATTTGTCATCGAGTGCTTGTGTGTTGTATAGGTCGAATGCAAGCGCTTTGATTTGTTTTTGCAAGATATAGCACTATATAAATTCCGTGTATTATAATATATAGTATATAATATATATATACACAATATTTGTATATCTCAGACCCATTCAGATGTATTCAAACGCCTGTCAGAAATAAACACAAATGCTCAAGATATGTCCTCTTTAGAACAGTCAGCACTCCTTACACAATGTAATAAGTTCTCCAAGGTATGGATTCAAACGTATATATATATATATATATAATGCAAAGTGATACAAAATCACTTTGTAATGCATCATCAGATTTATCAAAACCTTAGCACACAAGCGCACAGATTAATAGAATTTATAGCATGTACTATTAGGGATGAAGTCTCATGATGCCAAGAACCTATTTATTTATTTATTTATTTATCTATCCATCTATCCATCTATCCATCTATCTATCTATCTATCTATCTATCTATCTATCTATCTATCTATTATCTATCTATCTATTTTATATCGAGGGTAATGGAATGTGCTTTTTTGCATGCACTCCCTGTGTGTGTGCAGTTTTGTAAATCTTGTCATCTGTTACCACTGGCTCACAATGACCTACTCTTACGAATAGCGGAACAGGATTTGGCGTGTGCGCAAGATGTTCTGCGAACCTGCATAATTATGTGCACATATTACCATGCTCATTCATGAAATGCTGGACTGTTCAGTCCACAGTGTGCTGCCCTACATGAGACGAGCACATGGACGCATGTTGCCCTGAAAATAATCCCCAGTATATGACACAATGACAGTGCCCTCTTTAGGGTCAGGAAAGGTAAAGCAGCAATGGAAAGATGGGCGCCGGCCTTAATATGTTGGCCCGTAGAGAAGCTGAGGTCTCCGATGCTTTGCTCCCCTACGACCCCCTAGGTTATGGGACACTTTACTTTTTTTTTTTTTTACCTTTATCACACAATGCCTCAATCATTTTATTCCTTAAGGCCAATAAGGCCAGGCTGTGCCAAAGATGCCAGCCACCCTGCTTGAATATTATACAGTTGTGCTTAGATCAGTTTCCACCTTGCTTACAATACATATGGACGTATGGGGGACGGGACAGCCTAGTGGTCAGAACATTGCACTCGCAATTTGACGACCCGTGTTTGATTCCCGTTGGAGGGGATTTTTCCCCCCTCTCCCCCAAAGTCTTTCAGATGAGACTAAACAGAGGCCCCGTGTGCGAATGCACTCAGAACAAATCCTGCTCTGCTTTTCGCAAGAGTAGGCCATTGTGTGCTGGTGGGAATAGATATTTACAAAATTGCAAAACACACGGGGACTGGATGAAAAAAAGCACATGAGTCCTTATTCCATTATCCTTGATATAAAAGAATAGATAAAAAAATATATGGAAGGCAGTTATTCTTTAATAAAACAGGCTATCATCATATGAATATATAGTGCTCTGTTTCAGTTTACATTTGTTTGAATTTACTAATGCATATTAAACAGATAAGTAAAGTTCTCATTCTATGGCCTGTATGGTTTTTACTTAAAGGTAGCAGTTTATTCAGAAATGCACACACACACACACACACACACACACACACACACACACACACACACACACACACACACACACACACACACACTGTAATAAATTTTATTTGTTTCACTCCTGGAAACAGCCATTGACTTATGGAACTTATTTCCTGCTTTCGCACATAATAAATACCCTTGTCATGCATATCACATGATTGTATATTCACATAATAGAGCTCTTTGCCCTTGGAAAATTAAAATCAAAACACCTGTTTTAACTTCAGAGGGAAAAACTTGTGTCAGTGCACAAGCTAAATATGTAAGTAGTTATGCAGTGATTCTTATTTATAAAAAAAAAATCGATTTTGTAAAAAGGTCTTTTGCACCTGTCAGTTTTAATTCCAGTAATCTGTTATAAAGCACTACAGTTACTGTAATTAGGGGTCACAAATTCTGAAGAAGTGCTTTTTAAAGGAACATTAATTTTTTAATTCTGTCATCTCGTTGGTTTTTTGTGCTTGAGTGTGTGTTTTGTTTGCAGACTTGATAAAACGTTAATATATTTTTTTCTTTCATCATCAGAAAGAAGTCCCAGCTTCGGGAAGCAAGGGTTTTTCCATAGGTTGGCTTTAGGCTAATTAGCATCTGTTGATAGCGACCAGACAGAATTATTTCGGCGGAAATGAACGAAGTTTGCCGATCGCTGTCGTCGGCTCCCGTACTGGATCAAAATGGGCGGCGACAGATTTCAGACCCTGCTGGGCCTGATAGACAATGAAATTCCGGAAGGGAGGAAAAGCCTCCAGGAAAATTTTGCAAACCTCGAACGTGTTGCAAAGTACTGCGAGTCGAACTACTTGCAGGTAAAGTCCAGACGTGGCAGATGAGAGAAATCGAAGCCTGAATGCAATGCGGAAGTCATGATGATGATGATGGTTAGCTTACAAGTAGTGCACAGTTTGGGCAGGGAGTTTTTGCCCTTTCCCCGAACATAAGATATCATGGGGGTGGCATCAGATTGTGCTTTAGTTTTGCCCACAACATTTCGTCAAATGCACGATTTTCCATTTTTTAAGTCCGATAGTGTTGCTCGTGTGTCCCCATGCCAAACGACGCCAATGCAGAATGCCAGATCTGATGTCATTTTTAGGATGCAGACAGGAAAATTGGCTTGAGATTGTTTAGGCCTTCTTGCCTAAGTCAGTATTTAGCACTGGCATTGTGAGAGAAAACCCAGTCATCATTGGCACTATTGGTTAGTCTGAATTATAATTGATCGATGATGGCATTATAATCAATATCAAGTTAACATGACTACGTCTACAGACTAGTCTGGTACACACCCTACACTGTGGTAGGCCTACTGGCTATCACCTATCACTACAGTCATATTGATGCGTAGGGCCCAGTCGGGTAGGATCTTTGAGTTTGATGGACCCCCCAAAACAATATAATTTATAGGACTAACATGTCTTTATCTTGATTAGTTGATCATGAACCCATTATCATTTTGCTTTCAAATTCTTAAAGTT
>CM060343.1:32708745-32734095 GCA_030674155.1 Stramonita haemastoma
TGATGATGCTGATGATGCTTGTCGTTTTTTGATTGGTGATGAGGAGGAGACAGGGAGAGGGGAGCTGAGGGAGAGAGTTTGATGATGACAGGGAGAGAGAGAGAGGGGGGGGAGAGTGAGAGTGAGGGAGAGATAGAAAGAGAGATGGAGGGAGAGAGAGAAAGAGAGAGAGAGGCTGAGGGAGAGAGAGATGGAGAGAGAGGGAGGGGGGGGATAGACAGAGCGATGGGGAAGAGAGAAAATTTGGAACTCAGAACATTGACTGTACCAGGCCATATGCCCATGACATGAAGAGAGACTGAGGGAGAGACAGAGAGACACAGACAGAGAGAGACAGAGAGAGAGAGGGATGTGGAACAGTGACACACAGAGAGAAAGAAATGGAGAGAGAGAGAGAGGAGCCAGGTAGAGAAAGAAGGAAGGCAGGAAGAAGGATTGATCAATAGGGCCGACAGACAGACAGACAGACAGACAGACAGACAGACAGACCGACAGCAATCAATACCTGGCTACCTGTCTGCTAGATGCCAGCCACGTTCACCTTTTGCCACACAGAGAGACACCGAGAGAGCGAGAGAAAGAGAGAGACAGAGAGAGAGAAAAGAGAGACACAGAGAGAGAGAAAAGAGAGACACCGAGAGAGCGAGAGAAAGAGAGAGACAGAAAGAGAGAAAAGAGAGACACAGAGAGAGAGAAAAGAGAGAGACAGAGAGAGCATGACTCGCCCGCTGCCAGACCTCCTGTCTGTCTACCTGTCTGCCTGTCTGTCTACCTGTCTGTCTGTCTCTGTCTGCCTGCCTGCCTGTCTACCTGTCTGTCTCTGTCTGCCTGCCTGTCTACCTGTCTGTCTGTCTGTCTACTGTCTGTCTGTCTACCTCACCTGCTGCTGCTGTATCCCTGTTTTTGCTGCGTCACCAGTCTGCTTTCTTTACCTCTTGTCTGCTGTCTTTCTGCACAGTCAGCTAGAGCGAGAGAGGAGAGGGGGGGGTAGTTATACCTCAGGTGGAGGGGGCATACCTCTGGATGTGAAATTCAGATTTTTATTTCCAGATGGTACATTGGGTAAACAACAAATTGGTTTTTGGTTTTTGGTTGTAATCCAGTCATGTGTTCAAGGACAGCACCCTCATCCATCGGTAACAGTACAATGAGACATAATGTTGAAAAAGAGGACATGACTCCAAAAAGGACTGGTGTACACAGCAAAGATGGTGTTGCAGGTAGTCAGACTAGTGTTTTCCCTGATGGTGCATTGAATTGGCAGTGCCATTGCTTTTTTTTTTTTTTTTACATCAAGCCATGTTATTGAAAAACAAAAGTATTATTGATATCAATAAAATGAAATCAGGAAAAAAAAGAAGGAAGAAAGAAATCAAATGACTCAAAACGAAAAGTGATACACTGCAAAGAAATAGAAGTGATATTAGGTTACAGTAACTGAACACCCAATTTTCCTCTTTTATACATATGTGTGTGTGTGTGTGTGTGTGTGTGTGTGTGTGTGTGTGTGTGGTGTGTGTGTGTGTGTGTGTGTGTGTGTGAGAGAGAGTGTGTGTTTGTATGTATGTGTGTGTATATATATTCTTTTTTTATTTCAAGGATAATGGAAAAAGCACTAATGTGCTTTTTTACATCCAGTCCCCATGTGTACACACACACACACACACACACACACACACACACACACACACACACACACACACACACACACACTCACTCACGGGGGGACGGATAGCCTAGTGGTCAGAACATTGCGCTGGCAATTTGACGACCCGGGTTCGAGTCCGGTCGAGGAAATTTTTCTCCTGGAGTTAACATCAGTGCTGACTCCACTCTCCCCAAAAGTCCTTCGGATGAGACTTTAAACCGAGGCCCCGTGTGCGAACGCACGCAGAACATCTTGCGCACACATTAAATCCTGTTCCGCTTTTCGTAAGAGTAGGCCATCATGTGCCGGTGGGAACAGATGACAATATTTACAAAAACTGCATACACACGGGGACCGGATGAAAAAAAGCACATGATTGCTTATTCTGTTATATAAATCCTCGATATAAAAGAATAAATAAATATAAAAGAATAAATAAATAAATATAAAAGAAACACTCACACTCACACACACACACACACAACACTCACACACACACACACACGTAACACTCACACACACACACACGTAACACACACTCACATACACACATAACAGTCCCCCCCCCCACACACACACACACACACACTGCCCTGTAAGAACAATTTTCTGCCCCCCCCCCCCCTCCCCCCAAAAAAAACCCCAACTAGTTAATGAGATAAAAGCGGAGATGATTGGTGGAAAGAGGTCATGTGATGTGTGGTGGCCATGTTGTTCAGGGCATGCTGGAACTGAAGGAGACGCATGGGTGGGACAGCGGCACCAAGGACCGCATTCAGTATTTCCTCGATCGCTTCTACATGAACCGCATCAGTATACGCATGCTCATCAACCAGCATGGTAGGTCAGTGGGGGGGGGGCTGGTGGAGGGGGGGGGGGGAGTGTGTGTGGAGGGGGTGGGGGAGGGGGGAGTGTGTGTCTGAGGGGGAGGGGTTGTGTGTGTGGAGGGGGGGGTGAGTGTGTGTGGAAGGGGGGCGGGGTGAGTGTGTGTGGAAGGGGGGGGTGAGTGTGTGTCTGGGGTGTGTGTGTGAGGATGTGAGGAGGGGGGGCGGGGTGGTGGAGTGTGTGTGGAAGGGGGGGGGGGGGGGTGGTGTGTGTGGAAGGGGGGGAGGGGGGGGGTGGGGGTGAGTGTGTGTGTGGTCTGTGCAGAAGGGTGGGGGGGGGTGGTGGGTGTGGGGTGGAAGGGGGGGGTGTGAGGGGGGGGGGGGGGTGAGTGTGTGTGTGTCTGTGCAGAAGGGTGGGGGGGGGTGGTTGTGAGGATGTTTGGAGGGTTTTGATTTGATTAGATTGATTTGATTTATTCTTTTATATTGAGGATAATGGAATAAGCACTCGTGTTTTTTTACATTCAGTCCCGTGTGTATGCAGTTTTGTAAATATTGTCATCTGTTCCCACTGGCACACAATGGCCTACCCTTACAAAAAGCGGAAAAGGATTTAAACGTGTGCGCAAGATGTGTGCGCAAGATGTTCTGCATGCGTTCGCACATGGGGCCTCAGTTTACAGTCTCATCCGAAAGATGTGTGTGTTTTGTGAGAGGGGGGTGTGGTATGTGTGTGAAATGGGCATTGAGCCCACAACCTTCCAGTCCAAAACCCAGGACGCTAACCACCACGCCAAGATATGTTATTTATTTGATCACTGGTAAAGGACTGATTTACGTGATTGCTAATAAAAAAAATATTTTAAAAAATGACCATGCAATGTTGTGATGATGATGTGATAATGGTGATGTGATGATGTGGGGATGATGATGTAGTAATGTGGTGGTGGTGATGTGATGATATGACAATATGGTGACGATGCGATGATGTGGTGATGATGATGTGATGTTGATGCGATGGTTATGTGGTAATGATGCGGTGATGATGATATGGTGATGATGATCTTGATATGATGATGATGATGTGATGGCGATGATGTGATGATGATGTGATGATCTGATGTTGATGTGGTGGTGATGATATGTGGTGATGTGTGTTGCAGTGTTGTTGTTTGGCTCCCAGCCCGCCAGTCACCCTCGCCACATCGGCTGTATCGATCCTAACTGTAATGTGCGCCATGTTGTGGAAGGTCAGTGCTCTCCCCTCTCTGTCTGTCTATCTGTCTCTTTGTCTCTTTGTCTGTCTTCTTGTTTAGTGTGTGTGTGTGTGTGTGTGGTGTGTGTGTGTGTGTATGTGTGTGTGGTGGGTGTGTGTGATGTGTGTTTGTGTGTTTATTTATTCAGTTTTCATTTTATTTTATTCTTTTATATCGAGGATAATGGAATAAGCACTCATGTGCTTTTTTAAAAATCCAGTCCCCATGTGTTTGCAGTTTTTTGTAAATCGTGTCATCTGTTCCCACTGGCACTTGATGGCCTACTCTTACGAAAAGCGGAGCAGGATTTAACGTGTGCGCAAGATGTTCTGCGCGCGTGTGTGTGTGTATGTTGGTTGTGTGTGTGTGTGTGTGTGTTGTGTGTGTGTGTGTGTTGTGTGTGTGTGTGTGTGAGTTATGGACAAGTGCATTGCTTACTCAGTGCACCATATATAAAAGTTTGACTTTGACCCTGCATGTGTGTATATATATATATATATACGATCTGTCATCGGTGGCAGTTTCTCCATTCACAGTGTGATGCTCTCTCTGTAGGTCTCTCTGTGTGAGAGTTTTGGCATTGACATGTTAATGAAGAAAAAATGTTTCAAATCAGATGCCTGTGAGGAAGTGAAAGTCTTGTGCAAACAGTATTGAAGAGGTGTCAGATAATTCACAGAAGAAAGGAGGCCTGGCAGGTGCCTATGCTACTGCTGTAATCTTCTGCTTCTTCTTTTTCTTGTTCTTGTTCTCTCTCTTCTTCTTCTTCTTCTTCTTCTTCTTCTTCTTCTTCTTCTTCTTCTTCTTCTTCTTCTTTTCCTCCTCCTCCTCCTCCTCCTCCTCCTCCTCCTCCTCCTCCTCCTCCTCCTCCTCCTTTTTCTTCTTCTTCTTTTTCTTCTTCTTCTTCTTCTTCTTCTTCTTCTTCTTCTTCTTTCTTCTTCTTCTCTTTTCCTCCTCCTCCTCCTCCTCCTCCTCCTCCTCCTCCTCCTCCTCCTCCTCCTCCTTTTTCTTCTTCTTCTTCTTCTTCTTCTTCTTCTTCTTCTTCTTCTTCTTCTTCTTCTTTCTCCTCTTTTGCTTTACACTGTCAGATGTGTCTGGGAAAAATAATGGCATGCCCTTTCCAGCTCCTCTCATGGGCTGTACAGCTTGGTCTGTAGGGTTATCTCTGTCGGCCACACAATCTTCCTCAGGTTGTTGAATAACTGCTTTAATGGTAGCGGCAGTGATGTTATTCACAGAGAATGGCCACACAATCTTCCTCAGGTTGTTGAATAACTGCTTTAATGGTAGCGGCAGTGATGTTATTCACAGAGAATGGCCACACAATCTTCCTCAGGTTGTGGAATAACTGCTTTAATGGTAGCGGCAGTGATGTTATTAACGGAGAAGCGCCCTGTTTCAGACGCCTATGAGAACGCCAAGTTTCTGTGTGAACAGTACTACCTCACCGCCCCTGATCTGCATGTCAAGTGTATGAACCGTGAGTTGGTGTATTGTGTGTGTGTGGTGGGGGGGGGGGGGGGGGGTATACGTGCATGTGTGTGTGTATACATGTGTGTTACTGACAAGTCAGTTTATCACCCTCTGTGTGTGTGTGTGTGAGAGAGAGAGAGAGAGAGAGAGAGAGAGAGAGAGAGAGAGAGAGAGAGAGAGAGAGAGAGAGATAAGGAGAGAGAGAAAGTAATGGACAAGTCAGTTTATCACTCTGTGTGTGTGGGTGTCTGTGTGGGTGTGTGTGTGAGAGAGAGAGAGAGATAAGGAGAGAGAGAAAGTAATGGACAAGTCAGTTTATCACTCTGTGTGTGTGGGTGTCTGTGTGGGTGTGTGTGTATACATGTGTGGGTGGGTGGGTGGATGTATGTGTGTGGAGGTAGAGGGAGTAATGGACAAATCAGTGTATCACTGTGTGTGTGTGTGTTTGTGGGTGTGGGTGTGTGAGACAGAGAGAACAATGGACAAGTTCAAAGTCAGTGTATCACTCTGTGTGTGTGTGCGAGAGAGAGAGTGAGGTAGTAATGGACAAGAACAGAGTCAGTGTATCACTGTGTGTGTGTGTGAGAGAGAGAGACAGAGTGAGGTAGTAATGGACAAGAACAGTCAGTGTATCACTGTGTGTGTGTGTGCGAGAGAGAGAGAGAGAGAGACAGAGTGAGGTAGTAATGGACAAGAACAGTCAGTGTATCACTGTGTGTGTGTGTGCGAGAGAGAGAGAGACAGAGTGAGGTAGTAATGGACAAGAACAGTCAGTGTATCACTGTGTGTGTGTGCGAGAGAGAGAGAGACAGAGTGAGGTAGTAATGGACAAGAACAGTCAGTGTATCACTGTGTGTGTGTGCGAGAGAGAGAGAGAGAGACAGAGTGAGGTAGTAATGGACAAGAACAGTCGGTGTATCACTGTGTGTGTGTGTGTGTGCAAGAGAGAGAGAGACAGAGTGAGGTAGTAATGTGAAGAACAGTCAGTGCATCACTGTGTGTATCACTGTGTCTGTGTGTGTCTGTGTGTGTGTGTGTCTGTGTGTGTGTCTGTGTGTGTGTGTGTCTGTGTCTGTGTGTGTGTCTGTGTGTGTGTGTGTGTGTCTGTGTGTGTGTCTGTGTGTGTGTCTGTGTCTGTGTGTCTGTGTGTGTCTGTGTCTGTGTGTGTGTGTGTGTCTGTGTGTGTGTCAACAGCAGCAGCAGAGCAGGCCCACCCCGACATCCAGATTGTCTACGTGCCCTCTCACCTCTACCACATGCTCTTTGAACTCTTCAAGGTGAGAGGTCGTGGCCTTCATCCCTGACACACTTTGCCTCCCTCTCCCCTTCCCCTCCCACCAAATCCCCAAAACATACTTGTAGCGTAGTGTAGTGTAGTGTAGTGTAGCGTAGTGTAGCGTAGCGTAGCGTAGCGTAGCGTAGCGTAGCGTAGCGTAGCGTAGCGTAGCGTAGCGTAGCGTCGTGTCGTGTCGTGTCGTGTCGTGTTGTGTAGTATAGCGTAGTGTAATGTAGTGTAGCGTAGTGTAGTGTAGTGTAGTGCAGCAAAGCGTATTGTAGCCTAGCCTGGCCTGGCCTGGTGTGGTGTGGTGTGGTGTGGTGTGGTGTTGTAGTGTTTGGACGCCACTGAAGATTTTTGCATACACTACTGTAATGCTTAACCCCAAGCTAAGGTTAAGCAGCATTGAGCGTGGCTACCAAGTGGATGGGTGATGGTTTGCATGCCTTGGCTTCAATACAGTCCCCCAGTTCACCCAGGTGTAAATGGGTACCTGCCCTCTTTAGGGTCAGGGAAGGTAAAGCATCGAGGGAGAGGAGATGGGCGCCGCCCTCAACATGCTGGCCTCTGGAGAAGCTGAGGTCTCTGATGCCTCGCTCCCCTACGACCACATAGGTTATGGGACACCTTTACCTTTACCCTTTACAGTAATGATGACAAAAATGATGACAATGTTAATATTTCAGAACTCTATGCGAGCAACAGTGGAAAACTGCCCCAAGGATTCTGAAGTTCCCCCCATCAGTGTGATGTTATGTAACATCAATACACAACACACTACAATAATAAAAATAATGGTGACAATGTTGATGTTGATATTTCAGAACTCTGAGGGCCACAGTGGAGAACTATCCCCAGGACTCAGAGATTCCCCCCATCAGTGTGATGTTATGTAACATCACTACACAACACATAATAATAATGACAATAACAATAACAATGTTGATATATATATATCTATATATCTATACTATTTCAGAACTCCATGCGGGCCGCAGTGGAGAACTACCCTCAGGACTCAGAGATTCCCCCCATCAGTGTGATGATCTGCAAGGGGCAGGAGGACCTCTGCATCAAGGTCAGTCTCTCTGTCACTTCATCCATCCTTCCTTCCTCCTCGGTCCATCCATCCTTCCTTCCTCCTCAGTCCATCCATCCTTCCTTCCTCCTCCACTGTAGGCTGTCCCTCTTTCTCTGTCATTTTCTGGTCCATCCATCTGGAATGACCTCCCTCTCTCACTTCGCCAAAAGCCCTACATGTGATGCTGTCAGATCCAGCCTCCAAACATTCTTATGTCAGATGTAGTGTCTGTAGCTACACCTCCTGTCTGTCCCTGCTTTCAGTAGACACCTCCATCTCCATCACCCTCCCTGTGTGTTGTGTGTGTGTTCATTTATTTATCCATTTTATTTATTTGATCTTTTATATCAAGAATAAGGGAATAAGCAGTCGTGCGCTTTTTTTTATTTTTTATATCCAGTCCCCAGTGTATGTACTTGTGTAAATTTTGTTGTCCATTCCCACCAGCATGCAATGGCCTATTCTTTAAAAAAAAACGAGACTGATTTTAACATGTGCACAAGATGTTCTGCGTGCGTTTGCACACGGGGCCTCGGTTTATAGTCTCGTCTGAAGGACTTTTGGGGAGAGTGGAGTGGGCACTGATGTTATCTCCAGAGGAAAAACCTTCTTGAACAAGATTTGAACCCAGGTCAGCAGATCATGAGCGCATCACTCTAACTCTGACTCCACTCTCCCCAAAAGTCTTTCGGATGGGACTATAAACCATGTGCAAACGCACACAGAACATCTTGCGCACACTTTTCGTAAGAGTAGGCCATTGTGTGCTGGTGGGAGCAGATGACAAGATTGGCAAACTGCATACACACGGGGACTGGTTGTAAAATAGCTCATGAGTACTTGTTCCATTATCCTTGATGTAAAAGTATAAATAGATAGATAAATAAAATATTGATTCCTTCCCCACAGCTGTCAGACAAAGGGGGGGGCATCCCTCGCTCCAAACAGGACCTGATGTTCCACTACATGTACTCCACTTCTCTTTACTGTATTTATCTAATGATGTATTAACTCATTCTTACAGCTGTCAGACAAAGGGGGGGGCATCCCTCGCTCCAAACAGGACCTGATGTTCCACTACATGTACTCCACTTCTCTTTACTGTATTTATCTAATGATGTATTAACTCATTCTTACAGCTGTCAGACAAAGGGGGGGCATCCCTCGCTCCAAACAGGACCTGATGTTCCACTACATGTACTCCACTTCTCTTTACTGTATTTATCTAATGATGTATTAACTCATTCTTACAGCTGTCAGACAAAGGGGGGGGCATCCCTCGCTCCAAACAGGACCTGATGTTCCACTACATGTACTCCACTCTTTTTACTGTATTTATCTAATGATGTATTAACTCATTCTTACAGCTGTCAGACAAAGGGGGGGGCATCCCTCGCTCCAAACAGGACCTGATGTTCCACTACATGTACTCCACTCTTTTACTGTATTTATCTAATGATGTATTAACTCATTCTTACAGCTGTCAGACAAAGGGGGGGGCATCCCTCGCTCCAAACAGGACCTGATGTTCCACTACATGTACTCCACTCTTTTTACTGTATTTATCTAATGATGTATTAACTCATTCTTACAGCTGTCAGACAAAGGGGGGGCATCCCTCGCTCCAAACAGGACCTGATGTTCCACTACATGTACTCCACTCTTTTTACTGTATTTATCTAATGATGTATTAACTCATTCTTACAGCTGTCAGACAAAGGGGGGGGCATCCCTCGCTCCAAACAGGACCTGATGTTTCACTACATGTACTCCACTTCTCTTTACTGTATTTATCTAATGATGTATTAACTCATTCTTACAGCTGTCAGACAAAGGGGGGGGCATCCCTCGCTCCAAACAGGACCTGATGTTTCACTACATGTACTCCACTCTTTTTACTGTATTTATCTAATGATGTATTAACTCATTCTTACAGCTGTCAGACAAAGGGGGGGCATCCCTCGCTCCAAACAGGACCTGATGTTTCACTACATGTACTCCACTTCTCTTTACTGTATTTATCTAATGATGTATTAACTCATTCTTACAGCTGTCAGACAAAGGGGGGGGCATCCCTCGCTCCAAACAGGACCTGATGTTCCACTACATGTACTCCACTTCTCTTTACTGTATTTATCTAATGATGTATTAACTCATTCTTACAGCTGTCAGACAAAGGGGGGGGCATCCCTCGCTCCAAACAGGACCTGATGTTCCACTACATGTACTCCACTCTTTTTACTGTATTTATCTAATGATGTATTAACTCATTCTTACAGCTGTCAGACAAAGGGGGGGGGCATCCCTCGCTCCAAACAGGACCTGATGTTCCACTACATGTACTCCACTCTTTTTACTGTATTTATCTAATGATGTATTAACTCATTCTTACAGCTGTCAGACAAAGGGGGGGGCATCCCTCGCTCCAAACAGGACCTGATGTTCCACTACATGTACTCCACTCTTTTTACTGTATTTATCTAATGATGTATTAACTCATTCTTACAGCTGTCAGACAAAGGGGGGGGCATCCCTCGCTCCAAACAGGACCTGATGTTCCACTACATGTACTCCACTTCTCTTTACTGTATTTATCTAATGATGTATTAACTCATTCTTACAGCTGTCAGACAAAGGGGGGGGCATCCCTCGCTCCAAACAGGACCTGATGTTTCACTACATGTACTCCACTCTTTTTACTGTATTTATCTAATGATGTATTAACTCATTCTTACAGCTGTCAGACAAAGGGGGGGGCATCCCTCGCTCCAAACAGGACCTGATGTTCCACTACATGTACTCCACTTCTCTTTACTGTATTTATCTAATGATGTATTAACTCATTCTTACAGCTGTCAGACAAAGGGGGGGGCATCCCTCGCTCCAAACAGGACCTGATGTTCCACTACATGTACTCCACTCTTTTTACTGTATTTATCTAATGATGTATTAACTCATTCTTACAGCTGTCAGACAAAGGGGGGGGCATCCCTCGCTCCAAACAGGACCTGATGTTCCACTACATGTACTCCACTCTTTTTACTGTATTTATCTAATGATGTATTAACTCATTCTTACAGCTGTCAGACAAAGGGGGGGGCATCCCTCGCTCCAAACAGGACCTGATGTTCCACTACATGTACTCCACTCTTTTTACTGTATTTATCTAATGATGTATTAACTCATTCTTACAGCTGTCAGACAAAGGGGGGGGCATCCCTCGCTCCAAACAGGACCTGATGTTCCACTACATGTACTCCACTTCTCTTTACTGTATTTATCTAATGATGTATTAACTCATTCTTACAGCTGTCAGACAAAGGGGGGGGCATCCCTCGCTCCAAACAGGACCTGATGTTCCACTACATGTACTCCACATCTTTTTACTGTATTTATCTAATGATGTATTAACTCATTCTTACAGCTGTCAGACAAAGGGGGGGCATCCCTCGCTCCAAACAGGACCTGATCATCCCTCGCTCCAAACAGGACCTGATGTTTCACTACATGTACTCCACTTCTCTTTACTGTATTTATCTAATGATGTATTAACTCATTCTTACAGCTGTCAGACAAAGGGGGAGGCATCCCTCGCTCCAAACAAGACCTGATGTTCCACTACATGTACTCCACGGCCCCTGAGCCCTCTCGCTCTGACAACATGTCGGCCCCCCTGGCTGGCTATGGCTATGGGCTGCCCCTGTCGCGCCTCTACGCCCGCTACTTTCAGGGTGACCTGGTCCTCTCCACCATGGAGGGCTATGGGGTCGATGCCTACATCTATCTCAAGGTCACTGGGAGTGGTGTGAAGAGGGGGAGGGGGGGGAGTGTGTTGTGTGTGTGTGTGTGTGTGTGTTGTGTGTGTGTATTGTGTGTGTGTGTGTTGTGTGTGTGTTTTGTGTGTGTGTGTAAAGAGGGGGGATGTGTGTGTGGTTTCTGGTTGGGTTTGTTTTTTTTTTTGTGGGGGAGGGAGGGTTATTTGGGGGAGGGAGTTTGTGTGTGTGTGTGTGTGTGTGTGTGTGTATGAAGGGGGGAGGTGAGTGTGTGTGTGTGTGATTTTTGTTTGGGGTTTTTTAGAGGGAGGGAGTGAGAGTGTGTGTGTGTGTGAGTGTGTGTGTGATTTTTGTGTGCTTGATGTAGGGGAGGGGGGATGTTGTTGGGTTATTTTGCTTTTTTTTCAGGGGGTTGGGGTTAGGGGTTGCAGTGTGTCGTGTCGAGATAAGTTTGTGTACGAATGATGTGTGTTTGCTTTGCTTGTTTGTGGTATGTGTTTTATCATGCATGAGAGTGTGCTCACAAAAGAAGCGCTAGTTTATTCATTTGCGTAGATGGGCAGCGGCTGTTTTCGTTAATCTTTCGTTGTTGTTAACTATGTGATTGTTGCTTTTTGCCAATGTGCTGAAACAGATTGACTTCAATCCCATGGGTCATGAAGTCAGGAGTTCGAATCTTTGCAGTGTTTGGTGAATTAAGGGTGGGGATTTTTACAATATCCCAAGTCAGCTTCAAGTGCAGCCCTGCCAGTGTCTCAATTCCCTTCGTGTATATACACATGCAGAAGACCAAATATGCACGTTAAATATCCTGTCACTCAGGATGGCATTCGGTGGGTTAGGGAAACACGAACATACCCAGCATACATCCTGAAGTCTCCAGAATCTTCACCATGAATTTAGCCTGCCCCTTCTTCCTTTTTACCAAGTCCACGTGTGAAGTCCAGAATCGGTCAATCCATCGGGCCCTTTGAAGATTTCCTGACCACAGTCAAAAAACGCAAACTGAAGTGGTATGGGCACGTCGCAAGATCAACAGGGCTTGCCAAGACGATTCTGCAGGGAACTGTGCAGGGCGGGAGAAGGAGAGGCAGGCAGAGAAAGAGATGGGAGGACAACGTCCGAGAGTGGACGGGCCTCAGGCTGAGTGACACCCTGAGAAAGGTCGAGGACAGAGGAAAATGGAGAGAGCTGGTTGCGAGGTCTTCTGTGGCACCCCTACAGTCTAAATTGACTACGGGATAGAAGAAGAAGAGAAGCTGAGGTCTGTGATGCCTCGCTCCCCTACGACCACACAGATTATGGGACACCTTTACCTTTTTTTTTTTTTTACCTTTTAGATAGTGTAGATTTTTTTTTGGTGGTTGTAGTGGGGTTGTGCGACATCACCTCTGAACTAAACCACCAGGCAATCCCTGCTCAGATTGATTGTTTGAATTTCATTTATTTTCAGAAGGTGAAGGAGTAAGCATGACAATTGCTGTTTTACATCCAGCCTTCTATAATGATACAAACTAGTAAAAGCAAACTAATAACAAGAAAATGGGAAGAAAAAAAAATACCAGAGAGTGGAAGAGTTTGCCTGCTAACAGCAGTGTATTGTTGTTCTGTCCTGCACAGGTGCTGTCAGACGAGGCCAACGAGCTGCTGCCTGTGTACAACCGCACGGCCTCCAAGGTGTACGCCACAGACAAGGCCGTCAATGACTGGAGCTCCCCCCAGACCTGGTCACCCGGCAACGTGCCCCAGAGGTCACTGTCCTCCTTCACCCCCCTCCACACCCCGCCACCCTCACCCTCACCATCACCATCACCAAATCCATCTTCTTCGCCGTCACCGTCGTCACAGTCAGGGGAAAAGTGATGGAAGGAAGGAAGATTTTTGTTGGTGAAGTGAATTGGTTTTGAGAGCTGTGTGTGAGTGTGTGTTTAGTTTGGTGTCTTTCCACTTAAAAAAAAAAGTTATTTTAGAAAGTTTGAGAGCTGTGTGTGTGTGTGTCTTTGTTTTGATGATGTCTTTCCACTTTAAAAAAAAAAAGTTATTTTAATAGAAAGTTTGATAGCTGTGTGTATGTGTGTCTTTGTTTTGATGATGTCTTTCCACTTAAAAAAAGTGATTTTGGAAAAAGAGTTTAAGAGGTGTGTTTGTGTGTGTGTGTTTGTTTTGGTGTCTTTCCACTGAAAAAAAAAAGATTTTAGAAAGTTTGAGAGCTGTGTGTATGTGTGTCTTTGTTTTGATGATGTCTTTCCACTTAAAAAAAGTGATTTTGGAAAAAGAGTTTGAGAGGTGTGTTTGTGTGTATGTGTTCATTTTGGTGTCTTTCCACTTAAAAAAAAGAAAGTGATTTTGGAAAGAGTTTGAGAGCTGTGTGTGTGTGTGTTCATTTTGATGTCTTTCCACTTTAAGAAAAAGTGATTTTGGAAAGAGTTTGAGAGCTGTATCTGATGGTGAATGGTTTTGTATTGTGTTTTGTTTGATTGTTTGTTTTTTGGGGGGGGGGTTTTGGTGGGGGGGGGGGGGGGGGGGGGGGGGGTGTTCTTGATATTATCTTCAATTTTTGGAAGTTATAGGGGATGACTGAGAGTTGTGGAGTGAAGGTGGGTGGATGGGGGGGGTGATGATGGTTGAATGAGGTGGGATGGGGAGGGAGGGAGGGGGGTATTGGAAAAAAGGATATTGTGGAGGTACCGCTGAAGTGACAGTGAAGATCTTTTCTGGAGTCTGTGTGTGTGTGTGTGTGTGTGTGTGTGTGTGTGTGTGTGTGTGTGTGTGTGTGTGTGTGTACACATATTGGTGTGCAACTCATTCCTTTGTCTGTGTGTGTGTGTTTCTGAGTGTGTGTATGTGTGTGTTTATGTACACTGCGTTCTAGTGTGTGTGTGTTGCCGTACCGTTTTCACCATGGAATGAAGGTGAGTGAAGGAAGATATGCACGGACAGAGAGAGAGAAAGAAAGAGAACTGACGGACATAAAGGAGAGGAGGGGAGAGAGAGGAGACAAGAAAGGGGGGGGGGGGGAGGGGTTAGAGAAAAGGGCAAGGTGTGTTTGTTTCAGGGTTTGAGGGGGGTTTTTTTTGGAGGTGTGGTACATCCCCCCAAAAAAGTGAGACATATTGCTGGGTTGTTCAGTCTCTGAGGACCAGAGAAAAGGGTTTGGTGAGGGGGAAGGAAGAATCATTGTGGATTAGGAGTAATGGTTATAATCAGTTTTACAATTTTTTGTTTTGTTTTATCCAGACAGCACTGAAGTTAATGTGAGTCTGTAAATAATATCACTGATTTTTGTTTTGGTCGTTGTCTTGTGAGAGATGTGTATGTATATCTGTGAACACAACTACTGAAGGTTTGGGGGGTTTTCCCCTAGGGTTTAGACCTGTGAAGGTAACGGTGTTGGGGTTTTGGGTTTTTTTTGTTGGTTATATATATAACTACAGACTGTGAATGCTGAAGTTTTGGTTTTGTGGGATGAAACGTCATCATCTTGAAAAGAACGGTTTTTGGTCTTGGGTTGGTTCTTTTTGTTGTTTTTTGGGGTGTTTGTATTTTGCTGAAAGAGAAAAAAACACCCTAGTTTGTGTAGATGTCTTTCGGAAGTTTTCCAGTCTGCGTTGTATATATCTATGTAGATATGATAACTCTGTGTGTGTTTTTGTGAGTGTGTATGTGTGTGTGTGTGTATGTGTGTGTGTATTACATTTTTTTGTATATTTTTTTCTTCCTTCACCACCCCCTCCCCCTTTCTTTTTTTAAAATTTTTTTTATACTTTCCCTACCACCACTAACCTGCTGTTCTTGTTATGATCCTGGAAAAGTGACCTAAGTCTTATGCAATTCCTGAGTCAACTTGCCCCTTTTTTCCAGGATGGGGAGAGAACTTTTGACTTGGGCAGTTTTTGTTTTTCTCCCTTGGGATAAGTGTGTGTGTGTGTGTATTGGTTTGTGTGTGAGTGTGTGTGTGTTGTGTTTTGTGTTTTGTGTGTTGTGTGTGTGTGTGTGTGTGTGTGTGTGTGTGTGTGTGTGTGTGTGTGGTGTGTGTGTGTGTGTGTGTGTGTGTGTGTGTGTGTGTGTGTTACTAGGGGATGAGGTATATTGAGTAGTGCCTTCTGTCTATAGAATTGATGAATACCTTTGTTAGTCTTCTCTCTGTCTGTCTGTCTGTCTGTCTGTCTCTCTCTGTCTCTGTCTCTCTCTGTGTCTCTGTCTGTCTGTCTCTCTCTCTCTCCCTCCCCCCCCTCTCTCTCCCCCCCCCCTCTCCTCTCTCTCTCTCTCTCCCCCCCCCTCTCTCTCTCTCTCTCTCTCTCTCTCTCTCTCTCTCTCTCTCTCTCTCTCTCTCTCTCTCTCTCTCTCTCTCTCTCTCTCTGCCTTATGATCGCAGCCTCCAGTGTTCAGTAAAGGTGTGCACACACAGACAGACAGACTGGACACTAGTCCTGTTCTGCACACAGCTGATGATCATGATGATAATGGGGATGACAAGACGACGATGATATTTATTATGTTGGAAACATGTATTAAGACATTGGCAGCTTTTCTTCAAGGGAGGAGAGGGGGGGGGGGGGGTGTTGGGGATGTAGTCAGGCATTTTTGTTGTTGCTTTCATGATTTTTAGGGAGGTGGGGGGGTTGAAAGTGAGTTGGGTTGTTTGTTTTTTTATAGTTTTCGTGAGTTTAAGGGAAGGGGGGTGGGTGGGGGGCTTGATTCCTAGGCTAGAGCTTCAAGGTCAACCAAAGGTGAGATTTTGCATATGCGACTGTTTTTTGCTCGCTATGAAGGCATCCATATTCCGACTGGATAGAGGGAAGGTGTTGGGCAGACAGGCTGAAGGAGAGGTTTCAGTGTGGGGAGGGGGGGGGGAGTGGTATCGGTCGCTGTGTAGGGAAATGGTTGAGGTGTGTGTGTGTGGCTCTGGTCTCTTGCCTTGCCCTGTGTGTGGCTCTGTGTGTGTGTGTGTGTGTGTTTGTGTCTGTGTGTGAGTGTGTGTGTGCGCGTGTGTGTTAGTGTGTGTGAGGGGAGCTTTGATTGGTATATGTCTGTCTGTCTGTTTCCATTCCGTCTGTCTGTCCGACCATCCCACAGCAAGCAAATCCAACATTACTTAATCCAGAATGCTACATTTAGCGCGTGCCCCTTCCACTTACCTAGTCTAAGTGTGGTCAGTTCCTGCTGGGATTAGCACCAGCTGGGATGGGATGGGGAATGCACAGCAGCTGAAAGAGGGGGAAACTGCCGCTGTGGTCTGTCTATTTCCCCTGTCTGTCCATCTGTCTGTTTCCTGCCTGTCTGTCTGTCTGTTTCCTGCCTGTCTGTCTGTTTCCTGTCTGTCTGTTTCCTGCCTGTCTGTCTGTCTGTCTGTTTCCTGTCTGTCTGTTTCCTGTCTGTTTTCTGCCTGTCTGTCTGTTTCCTGCCTGTCTGTCTGTCTGTTTCCTGCCTGTCTGTCTGCCTGTCCATCTGTCTGTTTCCTGCCTGTCTGTCTGTTTCCTGTCTGTCTGTCTGTCTGTTTCCTGTCTGTCTGTCTGTCTGTCTGTCTGTTTCCTGCCTGTCTGTCTGTTTCCTGCCTGTCTGTCTGTCTGTCCATCTGTCTGTTTTCTGCCTGTCTGTCTGTTTCCTGTCTGTCTGTTATCTGTCTAGTCTCTGGATGATCTCCCAGATCTCTGTGATCTCTTCTCCTGGAGTAGTCATGCTCTGTGTGGTCAGGGTGCTAGTCCTTCCTCTCCTGGTTGTATTTCTGCAATCCTGGCAGTGTTCTTTTCTTCCCTTCCCCCCCCCCCCCCTACTCACACACAGGTGTTCACTGGAGCATGACTGGAAAAGTGGTTGACATTTCAAGAATATGTTTGCATACGTGTATGTATCAGTCGTTTTTATCTATCAGCATATATGTATGTTTCAGTCGTTTTTATCTTATCTCAGCGAGTACTTACAATGCCTTTTTTTTTTCTTTTTTTTTTTTTGCATGTGAAATTCTGAACTCTGGAAAGACCTTGATTCTGTGTGAAGAAATTTGGATTCTGTCTAGGTGGTGTTTGGGGTTTTGTTGTTGTTTGTTTTGAGTTTTTGTGTGGTTCATGTGTGGACAGTGTCGCCTTGAGTGGTAACTGCCAGCATGTAAAGGATTCAGAATCAGCACAGTGTGGTCATGGGGTTTCTGTGGTCCACGTGTTGGATACAGGCCTGTATGGCAACGTTCTTATGGCTCCTGCAACAACACTGGAACCATTCATGTCGGCAATTGCCTTTCCAGTGGACCATTCCAGCAACATCAAGAGCACAGTGCACAAATCCAACATCACTCAGTAGGGCCTAGTCAAGAGTGCTAAATTTAGCGCGCTCCCTCCTTTTACCTAGTCCAAAACACGACACCAGTGTGCAAGCTTTTTCCAACTTTCGTCGTCATGCGCTAGTCTACTCTTTCGAAAGGCGGAACAGGATTAATGTTTGTGTGCAAGATGTTCTGCATGCGTTTGCACACAAAGGAGTTTGGTTTATAGCCTCAAGGACTTTAGTGGGGAGAGGAGTCGGTACTGATGTTAACTCCAGGGAAAAACAATCAGAGCATGGGAGTCTAGGTGGTGGTTTGAATCCATGCTGTCAGATCACTAACTCAGGGGTCTAACCACCCGGCTACCCCCCTTCCCCCATCCCCCCCCCCCCTCTCCATCCCCCCCCCCCCCCCCCTCTCCATCCTCCTTCCTCTGCCTGATGGCCATCCTCAGGTACAGCCGTTATTGTTTTGTTGTTTTCTGTTGTCCTGGTATTGTGTCAGAATTGGGGGGTTTACGCTGTGTGGGGTTTTGGGTGATTTTGGTTTTAGTTTTTTTGCTGTCAGGAGGCTGGGTATTGATTTCAGTGACAGTAGTGAGCTGTGAGGGAGAAGAGGAGATATGGGTGGGAGTGTGGTGATATGTCTGTGGGGAAACTGATATATTCAATGGGGACATGGTGATATGTTTATGGGGAAACAGCGATATATCTATGGGGATATGGTGATCTGTCTGTCTATGAAAAACAGCAATATATCTATAGGAACATGGTGATATCTGTATAATGGGAAACAGCAATATATCTATGGGGAAATGATTAGTGGGAAAATGGTGATCTGTCTATGGGGATATGGTGATCTGTCTATGGGGATATGGTGATCTGTCTATGGGGACATGGTAATAGGCCTATGGGGAAACAGCGATATATCTATGGGGACATGGTGATAGGCCTATGAGGAAACCGATATTTTTTTTATATCATATCAATGAGAAACAATCGTCTGTCTAGTCTACAGACCACTGCAGTATTGACCACATCTTGTCTTATCTGCTGTGTAAGCAGTCATTGTGCATGCGTGTGTGTGTGTGTGTGTGTGTCACGCACGCATGTATGTGTGCACTCGTGTCTGTGAGTGTGTGAATGATTGTGTGTGTAGTGATGTGTGTTTGTAAAAAGTGGAGAACTTTACAGCTGCTGTTAAGTTTTGTTTGACTTTGGAAGTTTTGGGGTAGAGTACATTAGATTTTCTGTGTGTGTGTGTGTGTGTGTGTGTGTGTGTGTGTGTGTGTGTGTGGTTACTTTTCAGAGGAGGTATATGAATGATAATTTTCACTTGATATTTTGGAGTTAGATATTTTTACTCGTTTTTTGTTTTGTTGGCATAATGTCAGTGTGAGTGTGCATGTTTTTGCAAAAGACGGAAAGACATCATTTTATTTTATCCCCTTTAACGAAATATGAAAAACAGAACCTAACAATGTGTTCGCTTTCTGCAGATTCCTAAGTGGTGTGTGTATACATACATATGTAAATATCTATATATGATTGAAGGCACATGTCATGCAGAATAGTTCAGACACCTGATTTTTCAATCGTCTTCTGTGCAGAAACGAACTAGCCCTGTGAGCCTAGACAGAGAACTTTGGCCTGATGTGTGTGTGTGTGTACATATAAACAAACATGTATATTAATTAACCTTGTGAGATTATATTGAATCAGGGGTTGCAACCCTGTGCATTTGTTGGTGGGCTGCCACAGTGTGGGTACTAGCATAGCCCTGTGTGTGTAGCTCTGTCTGTATCTCTCTCTGCAGCTGTCAGATTCTGAATTGTGGGCTCCTGTCCTGTCCTGATGTACATAATTATATATCTAGAGCAGTCAGGTTTTGCAATGTGGGCTCTATGCCATTGTATATATCTACCCACTGTATATGTATGTATGTATATATATAGAAAACTGTAACTGATATATTCTTAACTGTATTGGTCACATCCCCTCTGTACATAGCCAATGTTACTTCCACAAGAGTTTGAAACTGTGGAGTGTGGCCTGATGATGATGATGATGATGATAGAACTAGATAAATAATCTGTGAGGAGGTCAGAGAGAAAACACACTGAACAGGTTTAATTTGTACATTGGCCTTAGGAGAGAGAGAGAGAGAGATGCACAGAGAGAGAGAGAGAGGGAGAGAGAGAGAGCAGCAAAATGTTTTCCTGCCTGTCTGTCTGCCTGCCCTTGTTATATGTCTACCATCCCCTATCCAAAATATACCCCTAGCTCTGTGTGTGTCTGTGTGTGGTATATGACTGAATTTTCTCCCTAACTAATCAGTGTAAACTATATCCAAAATGTACCCCTAGCTCTCGCTCTCTCTCTCTCTCTCTCTCTCTCTCTCTCTCTCTCTCTCTCTCTCTCTCTCTCTGTAGTATATGACTGAAGATTCTCCCTATTTAAACAGTGTAAACTATATCCAAAATGAACCCCTAGCTCTCTCTCTCTATGGTATATACCTGAAGGTCCCCCCCTCCCATGTAAACAGTGTAAACTATCCAGCCTTGTCTTGCTGATTTTAAACCAGAAATCCAAAGAGCTCTTTTGCCATGGTGACAATGATGATTGTTATTACTGAGCATAATCTGATGCAGAGAATAAAATCGAGGTGGTTTCTTTTTGGTTTTTGTGTCAAATGTGATCAGTCTGATGACCTTGTATTGTGAAAAAAAAAAATGAGAAAAAATAGTAAAAGATGGATTTTAAGTCACACTTTGGAGTTTGTGTGTGTGATCTGGTGATTTTGTTTTTTGGAGAAAAAAAAATAGTAAAAGAGTTGATTTGAACTTGGTGTGGAGTTGTGTGTTATGGTGTTTGGGGTGGATGTTGTGTGTTACGGTGTTTGGGGTGGATGTTGTGTGTGGTTTATCTGGATTTTCTTTCTTTTTTTATTACAGTGTGTGTATGGAACTGTGAGATACATAACATTCATTTACATATGCATAGGTTGCACACACATTCACACACATGTTAATACACACACACACACACACACACACACACACACACACACACACACATACCATAACTTACTGTCTAAAATCTTTTTTAGTGGATGGACATTAAAATGAACACACACACACACACACACACACACACACACACAACCACCACACACACACACACACACAACCACCACACACACACACACACACACACACACACACACACACACACAAAGAAGCCCATATTCAGTGAAGCCTGTTTATTGAAAAAAGTGTCAACATATGTGGAACCCGTGCTGAAACAATGTGAAACAGAATACAGCAGACATGACAACAGCATCCTGCACACACAACAACATGAACAACATTGACAACAATATCAACAACATGAATAACAACACAATAAATAACACAACAACACCATGAACAACAATAACAACACCATGAATAACAATATCAACTCAAATAACACCAACAACATGGACAACAACAATATCACATCAACAACAACAACCTCTGTGCTTCTCCTCACCAAATCCTCTTTGAATCCTCAGCTGGTGGTGGTTTAGTGGTTAGGACAGGGGCACTGACAGAAATGGATCTACACTGACGAAGAGGATTCAATTTTGTGTGGTGAAGATAAAGATAGACAATAAGAACCAGGGCCACCACACACACTCCAAAAATGAATGCCCTGTGATTTTTATCGTTTTCCTGGATCGAATAACCGCTAAAGTCATGTCATTACAGATTTTGATCCAGTTCCTTGGAGTAAGAATATATATATATATATATATATATATATATATATATATATATATATATATATATATATATATATATAAAGAGAGAGAGAGACACACAGAGAGAGAGAGGGGGGGGGGGAGGAGAGACAGACAGACAGACACAGGGAGAGAGAGGGAATGCTACACTGATGGATCAGTATGCTGTAAATTTCCATGAACAAACTGAAAGAAATCAAACGACCTGAAACCTTTTTTTTGTTGTTGAAATTTTAGGTAAGATGCTGAACTACCACACATATAAGAAACTTCACCTAAAATAATATTCTAGATTTCTAAATAGACCCTTTTTTCCTTCGTTAGTGTAACCCTCTTTACAAAAAAAAAAAGCAAAAAACCTCCCAAGTTCAATCTTGAAATGGGGCATAACACTCCATGCTACCTGTATATCTAATATCTACAAAAAGATATTTAAAAAAAAAAAAGATATAACCCAAAGTTGATAGAACCAGTTCTATTGCAGGGCTCAGACAGAACCACAGCCTGTGATAAACACCTTGACAGAATTCAGGTGACATGCAAACGTGGGGCAGAGAGACAAAGGGACTAAGTAGAGAGATCAAACTCTCCGTTACCAAACCATCTTGGCTTTCTTGTAAAAGTAGTTCTAGGGTACGGGGCAGAGTAGAAAGGGGAGAGGGGAGAAACGTGAAGGAGAGAGAGACAAAACTCTCTGTTACTAGATCATCTTGGCTTTCTTGTAAAAGTAATTTTGGAGTGGGGGGGGGGGAGACAAGAGGGGGAGAGTGGAGAGACAAAAACTCCTCTAATACCAGACCATCTTGGCTTTCTGGTGTAGGGGGGGGGGGGGGGAGAGAGCGTGGAGGAGAGAGACAAGGAGAGCGGAGAGACAAGACTGTCCCTTTACCAGACCATCTTGGCTTCCTTGTTGCAGAGTAGGGGGGGGGAGAGAAACGTTGGGGGGGGGGGGGGGGGGGGGTAGAGAGACGAGACTCTCCTCTATTACCAAACCATCTTGGTTTTCTTGTAAAAGTAGTTCTGGGGTACAGAGCAGAGTAGGAGGGGGGGGGGGGAGAGAGAGAGAGAGAGAGAGGGGGGGGGGGGGGACGTGGGGGAGAGAGAGAGACAAGAAGACTCCCCTCCATTACCAGACCATCTTGGCTTTCTTGTAGAAGTAGTTCTGGGGCACGGGGCAGGAGGCAGCACACTCACAGGCCGTGGGAATGCGGATGGCCAGCTTCTGGAACCTGTCCGAGTACATGATGTGGAAGCAGTAGGCGATGACCTTGATGGTCACATAGTCCGTCTCCACACAGCGACCCACCACCGGACAGTCGTCATCCAGCAGGCACGTGCAGCAGCTGCCATGGCAACCACAGGGGTCAGTCAGGGGTCATTAGGGCCGCCGTTGGTGGTGGTGTGGGGGTGATGGGTGGGGTTTTTTGTTTGGGTGGGTTAGTGTGTGTGTGTTGATTAGTAATGTGTGAGTTTTGGGTTTGCACTATTCTTTTACATCGAGGGTAATGAAATAAGTACTTATGTGGTTTGTTTTGGGTTGTTTTTTTTACATCTAGTCCCTGTGCGTATGCAGTATTAGTAAATTTTGTCATCCATTCCCACCAGCACACAATGGCCTAATCTTCCGAAAAGTGGAACGGGTTTTAATGTATGCGCAAGTTGTTTTAGATTGGATATGTGTGTGTGTGTGTGTGTGTGTGTGTGTGTGTGTGTGTGTGTGTGTGTGTGTGTGTGTGTGTGTGTGTGTGTGTGTGGTGTGTGTGTGTGTAAGTCAAAGTCAAAGTCAAAGTCAAAGTCAAACTTTTATTTCAGATGGCACATTGAATAAGCAGTGCAATTGTTTTTTTTCATTAAGCCATCCATCATATGTGTGTGTGTGTGTGTGTGTGTGTGTGTGTGTGTGTGTGTGTGTGTGTGTGTGTGTGTGTGTGTGTGTGTGTGTATGCGTGTGTGTGTTGATATGGACACAAACATCAATGTCTCAATATTACTGGCACTACAAAGATATATGTAAAACACAACTAAAGGGATGAAATCTATGTGTGTGTTAAGAAAAGAGAGATTACTTCCCTTAGATCGTACAACAGTAAATTAAGGTGTTTCACGGTTTTACACTTCGCATTGCGCGCAGCGTGTGTGTGTGTGTGTGTGTGTGTGTGTGTGTGTGTGTGTGTGTGTGTGTGTGTGTGTGTGTGTGTGTGTGTGTATGTGTGTGTGTGTGTGTGTGTGTGTGTGTGTGTGTGTGTGTGTGTGTGTGTGTGTGTGTGTGTGTGTAAGCGCGCGTGCTGATTTTTTTTTAATCAGGAAATATCAATGTAAACACTCACACGCAAGCACACACACAGAGAACTAAAATATTTTTAAGGTGTAATATGAAATATTGACACGTTCAACTCATCTGACATAGAGAAACAAAAAGAAAAACAGAGAGGCGGACAGAGAGACGAGCAAACAGACAAAGAGACAAAGAGATAGACAGACAGACGAACAGACAAAGTGAAGAACAGACGAGCAAACAGACAAAAAGACAGACCTGCGAACAGACTGACAAACAGACGAACAAATAGACGAAGAGACAGGCAGACAGATAGACAGGACAGACAGATAGACAGACGAGCTAACACATAGACAGACAGACGAACAGACAGACAGACAGACAGACGAACAGACAGACAAACAGAGAGACAGACAAACAAACAGACAGACAGACAGACGACACACAGACATACATACAAACAGACAAACAGACAGACAGACAAACAGAGAGACAGGCAGACACGCACGTGCATCTGGTGTAGACGAAGAAGTCAGCGGGCCACACAACCCAGCAGATACCGTCCTGATATTTGACGTAACGCAGCTCTATGGGGATACTGCTGCAGTTGTAGCCAGGCTTCTCACAGCACCGCTCCACACTGGGCAATATTATAGTCATCATCATCATCATCATCATCATCATAATCATCATCATCATCATCATCACACAGCTCTATGGGGACACTGCTGCAGTTGTAGCCAGGCTTCTCACAGCACCGCTCCACACTGTGATATTATAGTCATTATCATCATCATTGTTATCACTGTCATCATCATTATCATTGTCATCGTCATCGTCATCATCATCATCATCATCATCATCATCACAGCTCTATGGGGACACTGCTGCAGTTGTAGCCAGGCTTCTCACAGCACCGCTCCACACTGTGGTGTATAGTCAATATCATTATCATTGTCATTATCTTCATCACTATCATTATTATCATTGTTACTGTCATTATCATCATCATCATCGCCATCATCTTCATCATCATCATGACAATTATACTGCAACTCTAGGACATGTTTCACCATGAAAGCTTGCCTGTCTGAATTACCTGCGCGCGCACACACACACACACACACACACACACACACACACACACACACACACACACACACACACACACACACACACACACACACCATATGCATACGTACGTACGAACGTACGTACATACATACATACATGTATACACAAAACTCCAACAGATAAGCTTAAGTTTGCAGACAGGCAAATGCCCACAGAGAGAGAGAGAGAGAGAGAGAGAGAGAGAGAGAGAGAGAGAGAGAGAGAGAGAGAGAGAGAGACAGAGAGACAGAGAGACAGAGAGACAGAGAGACAGAGAGACAGAGAGAGACAGAGAGAGACAGAGAGACAGAGAGACAGAGAGAGACAGACAGACAGACAGACAGACAGACAGACAGAGAGACAGAGAGAGACAGAGAGAGACGGAGACAGAGAGACAGAGACAGCTATAAAGCTCGGCAGATAGACACACATTCAGACATTCAGACAAACTCACAAAGGATCGGTGAGGTAATTTTCCGGCAGTTGCAGTTTCTCCCCGAAGTTTGGAATGTCGGCCAGAGCGGTCTGTAGTTCCGCCACTGCATAGGACCGGTCCTTCTCCATGCGGTTCCTGCACACGTCACCACTT
>CM060343.1:32734195-32741695 GCA_030674155.1 Stramonita haemastoma
GTGTTTGCGTTGTTTTTGAATATCCTTTTGCTTGTGACTGCCTGACCTTTTAAAGTTTCCCCAATTTTGATTGAAAAAAGGAAAAAAAAAACCCCAAAAACACCCCCTATACCTTTTTCGGTTTCATGTAAGGGAGGGGCGGCCGTTGATGTTCATGCGTAGTTCGAGGTTGTGGTGTATGTCCGAAAACGTAACTTACAAAATTGGACATTGTTCTGTTTTTGCTCTCCCCCTCTTTTATATGCTGTAAAAGCCCTGGCAAAAAGAGCTGTCCCGGGCCTTCTGTGTGAAAAAGAAAAGCTCATGTTACAGGAAAAGAAGCCCTTCTAGGGAAAAAGGAAAAAAAATTTTGGGTTTGTTTTTATTAAATTTTCTTCATCTCACATCACCATCCCCTCTCATTTTATCATAAAAATTATCGTTGTTTTTGTTGTCATTGTTTTTTTCACCATAATTTCATAATTGTTTTTGTTGTTTTTGTTTTTTTATTACCCTTATCGTATTTTTTTATTAATTTGTTCTTCTTTTTTTCCTGTGGTTGTGTTTATGTGTAAAAGCAGTTGTTGTTGTATCCTTTGGTAAAGGGTTTTGTCTTTGTCAATTATCCGTATCTTTTTATTTTGTTTTTTTTTGGTTTTTTGTCCCGCCCTGCCCTGCTGTGTCCACCACCTGCAGAGAATTTTCCTCCCATTTCGTTTTGGGTAAAAGGGAAAACCCCCCCCCCTACAGGATAACCCTCTCTGGAAAACCACCCCCCCCCACGAATATGTATGCTGCCCAAGAACAACTACAAGGCACCCACGTGCAGGCCCCCTTTGCACACTCCCAGTCCCCTTCCCCTACCCCCCAACCCAACCCAAAAACACCCCACCACACAGGAAAACCCCCAGACGCGACAGCGACAGCACAGAACCACAAACCACCCCCACCCCACACACCCCACCAACCACAACCCCACCCCCACCAACCACACACCCCCCCGGAGCAGAACTAAAATCATTTTTTGCACGGAAAAAGGTGGGTGGTCGTGTAGTTTTTCTTTTTTTCTTCTTTTTTTTTGGGGGGGGGGGGGGGGGGGGATTTTCAATTTTTTTAAACTACTACAACTAGCGTTTTTTTTCCCTGTATCCCTTTACTCACTGTTTTCAATGGTTGGCTCATAATTGTCCACAAACTGATTCTCCACAAACTGGATGATGAGAGATGACTTTCCTGAAATTACAAAAACAAAAATAAATCACAAAAGACTACACATGTTTGGGGTTGTTTTTTTGTAGGTTGCGTAATATGAACAAAATGTCAAATATCTGGTAAACTGTGGAGTGTGGTAAAGACACAGCCCCTAAGCCTAACAGGTTCTTACAGAAGTTACACTCACCATCACACAGCCAGTAACTCCATCTTGGTCTTAACTTAAAAAATAAATCATGACGTAAAATTGTAACTTGTAAGTCAGCTGGAAGTGACTCAGTAAGAGATCTCAACACCAAAAAGAATTTTTTTTTTTTAATTATAGTAAACACTTAAAAAAAATCACTTTTAACCTTTTTACAAGGTCAATTTTAGTATACCATTAAATGATTAATTAGTAAACCTGTGACTTAGAGCGCCTCTAGCTGAGGAACAACACAAAAAATGATGATACTCACACACCTATTTTCTGCATCACAGAAATAATGGCCAGAAATTAGTTCTATTACTGTACCAATATCATACATGTACACAAAACATTATAATACAATGCAGATCTCTGCATAATTTAAAACTGTAATGCAAGATTTAGAACTGAAAAGTGAAATGGAACCTTTTTAAGCATAATATTATATAATGTAAACTAATGCCTTTTTTTTTTTTAAATAGTGAAGAAAACTGTTACACAGTATTCTACTATGAGCAGGGTTTTTTTGCTTTAGAATACTTGTAATCTAGAAGAAAAAAAAAGTTGATTATTAAGTATAATTTACTAACACCTCCCCCCCCCCTCTTGTATCCACAGAAAACCAGAAGAGTAAGTCACTAACTAAATACAAGATAAATTCCAAAATTTCCTAAATTTCCAGGCTCCCACAACATTTTTTTCAGATTTTAAAAACTAGGTTAGTGTGCCATTCCAAAATCAAAACTCTGAAGAAAATTGTCTGATTGCAAAAATAATCAACAGCAACAAACTGCATAAGAGAGAGTAATATATCATTACAATTGCATAATTTGCACAACAAATTGCAGAACAAAGAGAACAAAGAAGGAGCTCATTCAACAGATTTATGATACTTGATAGCTACTAAGCAAATGTTGATCAATATGGCTGAAACTAGCCTGGGCCTAATGCTAACAGTACCGTCAAGTGCGTTACACTTTTTGACTTCTGAGGAGACCTAGTAGCCTACACTCAGAATCAAAGAATGCGATGGACCAAGAATGCAGTCCACGTGTTTGCAAACCTTCTTACCTCGTGGATAATAAAAGAGAAGTGCAACGCTAATTTACAACCTAGGTCATACCTCAAAACCATTCTTATTAGTAACGACCCGTTATTTGCATTATGGGCGACCTGGCACCCACACGAAAACAAAATCAGCTCGTCAACATGTCTAGCAGACATCGTCAGTGACTCAGGTCAGACAGTGAGACACACACAGCGACCGTCCTACAAGTTGCATGCTTTTTAGTACTCACCCACGGATCTAAAACCCATGAATAGAATTTTGCGTTCCTTGGGTGGTTGATTCGATTTCGACATGTCTGATTCTTAGATCACACGAGCAGTTGGCAGATAATTATCAAAAGAAACGACCGTGTTTACAATATGATGAGCTACCACATGAATAAGGGAAGACGCAACCTTATAAACAAAGGGAAATAACTGTGGTTATTGCTTCTTTTTAAGTCGGATTTTTTTCTTATACGGGATACTAAACAAATAAATAAACAATACACATTTTATAATTGTAGAGACATTTTTTTCTGTCTAATATTTCAATTGAAATTTATCAATGATTTGCTGGTCGGTTTTATGATCCGAAACGTATTAGCATGAGAAGAAAGTTAGAGAGTACACACACCACTATTTACCGGAAAACATAAAAAGTGCGATTGTCACACCGCGTAAAAACGACATCAACTGTTTTGTGTCGTTTCCATAGAGACGTACTATTTCCGCGAGATGCTGCCAAAACTGCTACGGAAACAAGTTGGAGGGGGGGGGGGGGGGGGGGAGGCTGTTGATTGTTTTCTTTTTTCTTTCCTCGGCTACAGCTCCGAGGGTCACTAATGTATGGTATGCGACCGTTTTTAAATCCACATTAAGGTAGCCACATCCCGACTTCGAGGATGAACGGTTCAATAAGTTTGATCAATGATTTGCGTGGGGACAGTGCTTCCATCTTCTTTGGGCCCGTTTGCTACAGACAACAAACATAGATTGAAGAATTGGGCTACTGTGGAGGTTTCGGCAAAAGAGACGTGAAAGACGCTAGGGCTATACTAGTCACCGGGAAACTTCCTTTTCTCTTCTTTATCTTCTTTAGTACCGGGTTTTTTGTTGTTGTTGTTTGTTTTGTTTTTGCTTGTCTCTTTCCTTTGTTGATGTGCATTGCTATTGTTGCTAGTGTTAAGCTGTCATTACTTGACAGAGGACGGGAGTGGAAAATGTGTGTGAGAATGAGCAAAACCAGATAGCTTAAATCCCCCTACACACACACACACACACACACACACACACACACACACACACACACACACACACACACACCTACGCGCGTACGTACGCACGCACGCGCGCGCGCGTGCGAACGCACGTGCTAGCACCCAGTATGTTTCTTTGCTATTTTAGTTCTGTTCAGTTCTATGTTGTGTAAAACCTTTTCAGTCGAGAGAGAGATATATATATATTTATGTTATATATTTTTTTATATTTATTCTTTTATATCGAGGATAACAGAATAAGCAATCATGTGCTTTTTTTCATCCGGTCCCCGTGTGTATGTAGTTTTGTAAATATTGTCATCTGTTCCCACCGGCACACGATGGCCTACTCTTACGAAAAGCGGAACAGGATTTAACGTGTGCGCAAGATGTTCTGCGTGCGTTCGCACACGGGGCCTCGGTTTAAAGTCTCATCCGAAGGACTTTTGGGGAGAGTGGAGTCAGCACTGATGTTAACTCCAGGAAGAAAAATTTCCTCGACCGGACTCGAACCCGGGTCTTTAAATTGCCAGCGCAATGTTCTGACCACTAGAGAGAGAGAGAGAGAGAGAGAGAGGAGAGAGAGAGAGAGAGAGAGAGAGAGAGAGAGAGAGAGAGAGAGAGAGAGAATTCATTAATTAGTTAATTAATTGATCAAATAATTTATTAATCAATCACCTTTATTTGTCAAAGGTTACAAATAAGCGTTCGCACACTTTTTTTTTTCTCATCCGGCCGTTGTCCCGATTTGGGGACTATCAAAACAAAACACATACACACACACACACACACACACACACACACACATAACAACACAAGAGTAACAACAAAGAAGAAAAAAAAAGCAAAAACAACAAGAAAACCGAAAACAAAAAGCAAACAATAACAAGCAAGCACACACAAAAACCACCAAGACAAACAGAATTAATACAACGATTACAAAAGAAACCAGTACATCAAGTTCTATCTAGATTGAAAGGAGAAAGATCATCCGTGACTGACTCCATAGTTATTCAAACAAAACAGTTAGATGTGTATTCAATAAACACAGAGAGAGAGAGAGAGAGAGAGAGAGGAGAGGAGAGAGAGAGAGAGAGAGAGAGAGAGAGAGAGAGAGAGAGAGAGAGTTTTGTCTTTAGATCTATTGAAAGACATTGACTAGAGAAACTAGAGTTTAATAGTTATCTTCCTTGCTAGAGTCAAGGTCAAGGTCGAAGCCTCGTCCTGAAATAGTCTCGTTTTGATAGTGGCAGTTAACGGTCGTCTTTTTTTTCTAATGAAACATGTCTCAGCACTCTAGCTGTGTTCAAATCATCATTGTGAGTGAAATAGTGTATAATATGGTGACGAGCGATATCAACCAATGCATGTGGAAGTTTCATCGGCTACATACAAGCTACAAGAAAAGGACTAGATCTGGTCAGTATTGTTTTGTTGGGGGGGGGGGGGGGGGGGGGGGGGTTCCAAGTAATTTTAAGCAGTCGAAGTTCTAGATTAAGATCTGAGAAGTGAAGTCTGGCACGAAGTCATGTTGTCTCCTTCAAAGTTTCCGTCGTTTCCAATTCATGGTGAAAAAACATTCAGTTGCCACTAGCTGGTGCAAACAGTTGTCAGAATTCGATGTCCTTTGTGGACATGCTATATGCTATAAAAAAAAAAAAAAATATATATATATATATATATATATATATATATATATATATATATATATATTATATATATAAACCCTTACTTTTCCACTACATGGGTGGCAAAAACTGAAAAAGGTTCCGACGTTTATAACTTTTAAGGCAGCACACAAAAAAAGGAAATGAATATGTCTGTGACTCTGTGAAAGCTTCCTTTACTGCGCATTTCACTCAAACGAAAAACACTGCTTACAAAAATATAGAAATCTAAACAAGCTCATCAGCAAAACATGAAAAACAAGACCCTTTTTATACACATCTTAGATCTTAGGCAGCAACCTATGAGTTCCGTCAACAAGACAGTCTTTCACAGATTCTTAATGGCATGTCCTATGAATTCTTAAGCGTAAAGCACTCAGCAAAGCACTCGGCCACGGAGACAATCAGAATCTGAATCAAGTTGTTTGCATGATGAAACTGGAACTCTAGACCTTTCAGAATCCCAAGCAGCAGAAATGAAAACTCAGGTCAAATATAATCAAAGAATGCTTACATCCAGCTGTGACAGCATTAAATACAAGGACAGATAAAGGCTACATTCTACGCAGGAATGACTGAAAATTTATTGTGTAGTACAAATGCAGAAAACTTGATTGTGATTCAGTATGTTTCAACAACGAACACTTACACCGAAATTGAAAATGAATACACATAACTGTTTGACGTGATTAGAAAGCAGGGAAAAGAGAAAGTATAAATATAAAACTGCACATTGCTGACAGTGTCAAACATACTGTACAAAAACATTCCTTTCCATGTCAGAAAAGACGTTGAGAGTGAACTTAAAAGGCTGATGAAACTTAATATCATTAAAAAAAAAAAAAAAATGTAGATGGTCAAACAACAGTAATAGTACCACAGAAAAATAGTGGGTGTGCGTATCTGTGTAGATACATGCGAGAAGCCAACAAAGCTTGTTAAAAAAAAAAAAAAAAAAATAAAAACCCAATGCCAACCATTGATGACTTGATCACAGATTTGATTGGGTACTGTTTTCAGTGAGCTTAATCTTTTAAATGCGTATCATTAATTTGAATTGTCTCCTGCGAGCAGAAATACAACACTTTTCCACACACACATACACGATTCTGAAGATACACGGGGTTGTTTGGTGTCTTTGCAGCGGCAGCAATTTTCAAAATGCCATTTCCGTGTTGCAAGCTGACATACCTGGATTAAAGAACCTCAGTAATTATAACATTGTTCATGATGATGGCACGAAGGTTCAAGAACATGATGCGTATCTCACAGCAACGCTGAAAATGTAATGAGACTGGAGCAAAACTGAACCTGCCCCAAAAGCATTTTTGAGGTCAATGAACTGATTTTCTGTGGACACTTAATTTTTTTTTCTTTTTGAAATAATGGCTTATAAGTAGATCCTGAAAAACAGAAGACAATCCTAAATAGCACCCCCTAATAAGTTACTGTAGTCAGATCTTTTCTGAGAGTGATACAGTTGGTTGCACGTTTCATACATAGCATTACCAGCCACCCGGGAAGGGGTGGGAGGGTATAGCCTAGTGGTTAAGAGTGTTATGCTCATGAATAATCTGGTGGCCCAAGATCGATCCACCAATATTAACAACCAATAAAAGAAGCCATAAATTATAAAACTGTAGCAAAAAGGAAAGAACAAACTTCAACCAATATTCATCATTATGGGGAAGAAAACCAGCAACAATTACAAACTACACTGAAACAAATGTCAAATTCAAAAGAGAAAAGGAAACTGGGAATGCATACACATCTAAGGGAAAATAATGGCATAGTGAATTACACACTTACGCGTACACACGTGCGCACGCACGCGCGCGCACACACACACACACACACACACACACACACACACACACACCACACACACACACACACACACACACACACACACACAAAATAAAAGAGAGTAGGCCATCGTGTGCCGGTTGGGAACAGATGACAATATTTACAAAACTGCATACACACGGGGACCGGATGAAAAAAAGCACATGATTGCTTATTCTGTTATCCTCGATATAAAAGAATAAATCAATCAATCAATCAATCAATCAATCAATTGGCTTCGGGAGAACAGGGTTATATACTCTAAAGAACGCACGCACGCACACACCACACACACACACACACA
>CM060343.1:32746695-32766695 GCA_030674155.1 Stramonita haemastoma
GGGGCCCTGCACTGCTGTAAAGCTCCATGCTGATGATAAAGATAGCTATGTCACTGACTTATGCTGAATGAGATGCCCACCCACAGACACCAATGTTGCTCCAACAATCTTCTCTTTAGCTGCTCTGTTGTTGTTATTAGTTTTTTGATGAGATAAAACCTTTCCAAAAATTTAACTACCCTCTCACCCGCCTCAAAATACCGTATGTCCACTGTGTTTCCTGTGTTACCGTGGCTATAGTACAGCGCATTGTGTAAGCGCTTCAGCCTCGCTTTGCTGGTTTGGATGGCAGTCAGTCGCATATGAGTTAACTTCAGCTTCCTTTTTGCCTTTTTTTGTTTTGCCCACCAGCAAAGCTTTGTGATTTCTAGGGGAGAATTATTTTTTCACGATTTGTGTTTTACGGTCCACCCAGTGAGAAACAAAACATGTTGGATTTGGATGGAGAAAGTGTACTTACCACCAGTGGAGGTTATGATGGTATCAGTGACAGAAACGAGTCCGACATTGATGTTGGCAAACAGGGGGCTGGGGTTGACTTGACTATGAAGTGGAAGAGATCGGCGAAAGTGATAGTGAAAGCAACTGGATAGGAGACAGTGGTGATGCAGGTGTAGTAGGCCTAAGCTGGATGTAGCACATCACCTGTTGTTTGTGTGGGGAACTGTGGCAAGTCTTTTGGAGCTTGCTTTTAGAAGAGATGGATTGCCAGATCACCTGATATATATACCAAAAGTAAGTACAAAAAGTCTTTATGTCATTTATGTTTTTGTCTGTTTTTTTTCTGAACCTTCCCATTTTGGGGATTTGTTCGCATGTTTGTATGGTCTATAGATGATAGGATGGCATAGATTTGTAATGAAGAACATCAAAATAGCTCGTGCAAAACAAAGAGCATGCACTGAAACATTTTCTGTAAAAAAAACCACCTAATTTCAAGTCATTCTGACTGAAAGACAATTTAAAACAATTTTTTTTTTACAGATGTATGACGTTTTTTGTGATGGTTAAATGTCACAAAAATTTTGCATAATTTTTCTTTTATCACGTGTTAGTGACTATTAGTAAAAATAAAAATTTAGCAGCACAGACAAGAGCTTCTGTTGCTAAAAAGTGCATAAAATACTTGATGATTGGAGTGAAAATATCTTGTCTGTCACCTATTTTGCTAGCACATGTGTGTTTTTTCAGGTAAATAAAGGTTTATAAACATCCAGGTAACTAGAATATATCACCTATGCTTGAAGTAAAACCTGAGAGTGAGATTTTATTTTTAACTATTTATTGATTTTGGTGAAGATTTGAAGTTGTAATCTTTTTTTTTAAAGACAGTACACCAATTGTGTGGCCATAATCAATGAAAAATTAAGCTGTATTAAGAACTATTGAAGTTGACATCAGATGTGGAAAGATTGATTTATCATGATATTATGGTTGTCATCATCATTATCACTATTGTCATTGTCCTATATCATCTCATTATTGTCATCATCATCATTGGTATTGTTATTGTTGCATGCTATCAGCTTTCTAATATTTGTAGTATGACTGTGATAACTCATCATAGCAGATCGAGTATGGGGAAGAGCAGGGACACACCCACACAGGGTTCGCTAGGTTTAACGTATGCGAGTTGCTTTCAGGAATCTTGACAACTCCAAATCGGTCCGAATAAATCGGTACGTAGTGACAAACGAAACTATCATGAGGGTGGGGAGGGGATTTTGGGCAGCAAACAATCTAATGACGCGAATCTCTCAGACTTGACTGCCATGCTGTTGCGCTGCTCATGGCATAGCAGAAGGAATAGATTTTTTTTTTGGCGCTGGCATGTCGTGTCGTCTGTTGTTGCTGGATCATTGTGTGATTATATTTTCTTTCTGTTCTATGTTAGCGCTCATCTAATCTTTGTTCATTTGATTGTTTTGACTTTCTTTGAAGCAGCGCAATTCATAGTCATGACCCTCGCTTAATTGCTTTGTAGAGCAGGCCATGTCGGTGGAAGGTTACATTACAATGCTACACGGGGACTGGATGTAAAGTACGGAGTGCTACTATCTGATATAAGATAAGAATACAGATAATAAATCTAGCCCATTTATCATGTGATGAGTATGTCAGCCGAAGAGCGCGAGCTTATTCTTTCACAGTCAAGCTGTGTTGCGTGCTAGGCTATAATGAGGCCGAAAGAGGTCATCAAGGGTGGAAGGGTAGCGTAAGACAGTACAGCCTGACAGAGTCAGAAAACGTCACTTCGATTTTTTTCGGACAGAATCTAAACGGTCACAGGCAAACAATCGGTACGCGGTACGGCTGCTTCGAAAATTTCGTATTCCTGTTTACAATCGGTAATACGACATACGTATCGGAACCTGACACAAACACACAACACACACACACACACACACACACACACACAACACACAACACACACACACACACACACACACAACACACACACACACACAACCACACACACTACACATACACACACACATACACACACACACATACACACACAACACACACACAACACACACACACACACACACAACACACTACACACACACACACACACACACACACAAACACACACACACACACACACACACACACACACACATCCTTCGGAGAGACTTTAAACTGAGGCCCTGTGTGCGAACGCACGCAGAACATCTTGCGCACACGTTAAATCCTGTTCCGCTTTTTGTAAGAGGAGGCCATCGTGTGCCGGTGGGAACAGATGACAATATTTACAAAAACTGCATACACACGGGGACCGGATGAAAAAAAGCACATGATTGCTTATTCTGTTATCCTCGATATAAAAGAATAAATAAATAAAATATGAAATAAATAAAAACACACACACATTTCCCCGTTGTGCATTCAAAGTCCTTTCTCTGTCCAGAAAGTGGAGCCCCCATGGCGGGTGAAGGAAGAGCCCCAGGATCAGCCCTCGGCTGTCTGCAGCCCAGAACAGCCCAGGTGTGCCAGCACTTGTGGGTCACTGCTGTCCCTGAGCAGCAGTCATGCCTGTCCGCGCTGTTCAGCCACCTTCGCTCTCTTCAGCAGTTTGGAGCTGCACTTGGTGGCCCTCCATGGAGAGAGAGTGCCGCTGCGCTTGTTGCCCCTGCCCTGTGTCCACAAGGGGGAAGAGGAAGGTGGGGGTGGCCCTCCTGGTGCTGGGAGTCACCGCAGCAAGAAGGAGGGGAGGAAGGGGAGAGTGGGGGACAGTGACCCTGACAAAACACACCAAGAGATGAGGGTCAGGAACTACAAGTGTGACGAGTGCGGTCGTGGTTTTTTTTTCCAAAAGCGATCTGAATAAACACAAGTATCTGCATACTGGTCTGAAGCCGTTTGTGTGTGATGTTTGCAGTAAAGCCTTTGTTGATGCTTCTCACCTCAAGAGCCACAAGCTGATTCATTCTGGTCATAGGCCCTTCAAGTGTGACCAGTGTGACTGCAGTTTTATCCGAGCCGGTCACTTACGTAAACACAAGTTGACGCTTTACCGGTCAGAAACCATTTGTGTGTGATGTGTGCGGCAGGGCTTTTTCTCAGGCTTATAGTTTAAAGACCCATAAGTTGCTTCATACTGATCAAAAACCGTTTGTGTGTGATGTGTGCCACAAGAGCTATACCACAGCTGGTGTCTTGAAGACTCACAAGTTGACTCATTTGGATCAGAAACCGTTTGTGTGTGATGTGTGCAACAAATGTTTTTCCAGAGCTAGCCAATTACGCAGACATAGTGTCGTTCACACAGAGGGTAGAGCGTTTGCCTGTGACGAATGCAGCAAGACATTTATCATACCTGATACCTTAAGAATACACAAACTTATTCATAGGGGTCAAAGTCCCTTTGTGTGTGATGTGTGCAACAAGGTTTTTTCCTCCTCTCGCAACTTGAAAATGCACAAGAGGACGCACACTGGTCATAAGCCATACGCCTGTGAGTTATGCAGTAAGAGTTTCACGACATCTGGTCAGCGAGTGATACACAGGAGACTGCACCACACAGGGGAAAAGCCTTTCAAATGCCCACACTGTGAAGCCGCTTTTCATGAACCGTATGGTTTAAAGCGACACATTGGGACAGTCCATGAAGTAGACCAAGCCAATGTGTGTGATGTGTGTGGGAAGGCTTTCTTTGAGATGCGTGACTTGGAGAAGCACAAAAGGGTACACACTGGGGAAAAACCTTTTGCCTGTGCAGAGTGTGGGAAAAGGTTTGCCTGGGAGAGTGGCTTGAAAAGCCATCAGCGGTTTCATACAGGAGAGAAACCTTATGTCTGTGAGGTCTGCCAGAAGGCTTTTACTATGCCTGGTAGCTTAACTCAACACAAGAGAATCCACACAGGTGAAAGACCTGATTTTGAGTGCCTAGAGTGTGGCAAAAAACTGACCTCATCTAAAAACTTGAAGGCACATCAGCGGATCCATACAGGGGAGAGGCCATACACCTGTGATGTCTGTGGGGCTGCGTTTATTACCAAAAATAGTTTGAAGATACATACAAGGAAGATTCACAATAGTGAAAAGTCCCATGTCTGCACTGAGTGCGGTAAAAAGTTTCACTGGGCCAGTTCACTGAAGAAACATCAGGTGATGCATACCAGAGAGAAACGCTACAAGTGTGACATCTGTGGGATGGCTTTTTCTGAGAGAGGTAAAAAAAAGATACACAAGCAGATTCATATTCGTGAGAGGCCTCACCAATGCCAGACTGTGGGAAAGGATTTGCTCAGCTCAGCAAGTTCAAAAAGCATCAGCTACAACACACAGAGAAGAAACCTGACATAGGTCATGTGGAAGAAGGTTTGCCTAGCCCACCAGTTTGAAAATTCATCTTGTGATACATGCACAGTAGGCAGCAGCAGCCCTAGGCAGGAGTGTACTGTATGCTGAAAATAATGGTCAATTTCCTGTCTTTTCACTTGATTGAATTTTGCTTCTGTTGTAAAGAAAATGGTAAATGTGTTCCCTTTCACCTGTGTGGTTGTTGGGAATGAGGTGTCAAACTTCAGCTTAACAACACCTGCATATAGTCTGTATGCGAAAGCGGGAGAACCCTCTTTGAAGAACCGCCATCTGTAGTTGAATCTGAACTACTTCATAAAACTGTATTCGGAGTACAACAACCCTGCGTACGATTGTGTTCCCAACCCCCAGTTTCAGGCCAAATTTGAGAAATCTCTCTCTGTCGTCCCTCTGGGGATTCGGATCCCTCCTAATCTCCAGGGGGCGGTTATTGATTTGGGTGCTATCTGCAACTTCCCTGAAACGCCTATATGGATGGTGGAAACCCTGTTGTCTGTTTCAGTCTTGCCGCTGATAAGAAGGATGTCACCATTTTGACAGCTTACAAGGTCTTTTTCAGAGAGCTAAGTATGTCTTACTCGTCCTACACAAACGTTTTCAGACAAATCCAAGTCAGGAGAGGGTGGCCTGCGCCGCCTATTGTTCCACCATCAAGGAATCAGCGCTTTCTGAGCACCTGCCTGACAGCCCTGATATGGCCTGTGTGGTCAGCAGGGCTGTAAACAACATGACTGGATTGGATTGGATTGGAACTAGACTACCAAGTCATATGTTTGGAACAGAAAGAGGGTAGGTGGAAAGGACCAGATACAGAAATAATGTTAAAGGTGTTTCTGTTGTATATATATGCTGTTGACACTGTCATTTGTGCTGAGTCTACCAACTAACGACATAATCCACTTATAGCCTTGTCTGTTTCTCATGAAAAATGGAGTTTCACATAAATTCAAATTCAACAAAAGCTCTTGTTTTCTCAAAAGGTAAAAGGAAATTTTCCCCAAAGAACAAGATCATGAAGTTGTTTATGGTTTCCAATATGCAGGAATTTATTTCAACTATAATAATATTTAAGTTCAACAGAAGCAGCTATAACAAAAGTTTACGAGCAAAGCATGATCTTCTTCTTCTATCCTGTAGTCAATTTAGACTGTAGGGGCGACACGGAAGACCTCGCAACCAGCTCTCTCCATTTCCCTCTGTCCTCGACCTTTCTCAGAGTGTCACTCAGCCTGAGGCCCGTCCACTCTCGGATGTTGTCCTCCCATCTCTTTCTCTGCCTGCCTCTCCTCCTGCCTTGCACAGTTCCCTGCAGGATCGTCTTGGCAAGCCCTGTTGATCTTGTGACATGCCCATACCACTTCAGTTTGCGTTTTTTGACTGTGGTCAGGAGATCTTCAAAGGGCCCAATGGATTGACCGATTCTGATTCCCACTTCCTCGTTATTCCAGTTTTATGAATAACGAGGAAGTGATGTATGATCTAGACTTCCACAAAAATGTAAACAACTAATGTTGCCTTTAGATATAACATAGGCAGATTTGGTTGATGGGATGATTACTTCTTTATCATCATATCAGTGTGAAGTGTTGTATCCATCAGTGGTGACTTTAGCATCATGACTTCAGTTGTGATATTACAAAATCATTTTAAGACTTGAACTAAACAACCCCAAGCTGTATCATTGTATGGTTTCTGGTGAACTTGGACAGTTTTGTGTCTAAAGAAATATTGTAAGCAAACTGTAAAATAATGAATTTCTTGTTTAAATGAGTGAAAAGCAATAATCAACCAATTTTCAAACATCTTGTATAGATTCCTTTGTGACCTATATATATATATATATATATATATATATATATATATATATATATATATAACACTAACAGACAAATCATATAAATCCCCTTTTCTGATTTACATTAAGAAATCACCCTTTGAAAGAGTGGTATTTGGTTTAATCAGTTGAGTTACATACAATACTCAGATAGCGCTTTCTGTTCAAGTTTTCACAATGTCTTAAGGACCAAATCATTTACAAATGATTCTCTTGAAAATTTAAAACCAATATTTTCTTTGCAAGTTTTTTTTTAAGTTTGCTGTCTGAAAAAGACAGACTCACTGACTTTTCTGAAGTTCAGAACACTCAGTCAGAAGCTGCCCATTCAGAGGGGAAGAATAGCAAACGTCCCATATATGATATAATGATTGAATTTGTACCAAATACACAACAACTGATTTTGACAATGGATTTCATTGTTTTCAAATGCCTTTATTTCTGGGAAAGTGGATTGAAGTTTTTCCCAAAGGTATAAAAGAAATCTGAAAGTAATAGAAATGAAAACATCATGTAACATTAATTAAAAATAAGTGAACACTTGAAAATGTCCATTAAAAAAAAAAATTATACTGAATGAGTTTTTATAACCCTCCATATTATGTGTAATTTTTAGTTTGCTTGTTGATGAATGAACGAGTAGTGCATGTTCTGTATGCTCCAATGTTTGAGGGGATCTGTATGTCATTTGAATATAACGTATCTTCCTGTAACCTGGTGGGTTTTTTTAAGTAATAAATTCTTTTAGTCCTTGTAATTCTTGTTTCTGTGTTACTTTCAATCACAGAGAGAGAGAATTGATGTGAACAGGTGTGTGGTGTGTGTGTGTGTGTAATTGAGAGAGAGAGAGAGAGAGAGAGAGAGAGAGAGAGAGAGAGAGAGGAGAGAGAGAGAGAGAGAGAGAGAGAGAGAGAGAGAGAAGATGTGATCAGATGAATTGGTTTGAGTCAGTGAGAAGGAACCTCAGCATTGTTTACTTTACTTCTGTCTGTTTTTTGTCCTTGCTGCCCACCTGCTGTGACTCTCTGTCCTGCTGCCCCCATGTTGCTCATTTTGCTCTCTGCCTCAGGCAAGCCTGTTTTACTCTTCATCATGTGGCATCCCCAGGGTCAGAAGTCCACAGGGAGCTTATCAATTCTGAACTGAACTGCTGTGGGGCCACCAGCCAGAGAGGCCCTGCCTTGCTGCTGGGTCCATCTCTTTGGTCGTTTTCAGTGGTGCTTGTATTGAGCTGGCATGATACACAGGACACTGTCTTCTGCATCCCCTACTAATGATGATAATGGGTTAGGTGCAGTAGTGACTGGCACAGTAATTTTCCCTCCAGCAACCTTCTCCTGTGACCCTTCAACCCCAAAGGCTTTTAGTAAATGCTGGTTTACCATGGGCATGAAAGGGAAACCCAAACCGAGGGATCAGAGACCCTAAAAAAAAAAAATTATTGTGTGATGATCAGTGGTGATAAAGATGGTGTAATGATGATTTTACTGAAATTCATGTTCTGAGAATACTTGACAAGACTGTTTTTTCTGTCATTTATATATCTTGGCATCAGTTGGGCCCAAGAGATAGAGACTCCTAAAGTGTTGGTCATGCAGTTTGAGCGTCACTATCAAAGTCACATTGCATGCAGAAAAGTGGATGAAGCTGGACTGAGTGGTCTGAAGTCTTCCTAGTGAGCCCATAGCAAACTCACTCTGGGCAGCAGCTGGATGGAGTCCTAAAACATCCTATGACTCTTCCGGGATTAGAACCCACAACCTTCCAGACAGTGACCCAAAGCGCAAACCACAGCACCATAGCAGCAGGTACTGCTAATGGGAATTCAGAAAGTTTTACAAATGAAACTTATGATTCAGTGATGTCACAGTTATTTCAACTAATGCAACTGGTGCATTTCCATTAAAAAAAAATCCGCAACCAAACAAACAAAAAGACAAAAAAAAAACCTGCTTTTTAGGGGGGTAACATCTTTTTCTTTTTTTGTTTGCTTTTTTTCTTCTTTGCTGTCTCATCTTCTGCAGCGTCTTTGTTCTGCTGTTCTCATGCCATGCCACTCCTTTCAAGTTCTCTGCCCCAGCCATACCCAGACCCACTCTGTTGCATCCTCAAGGTCAGAAGTCCACAGGAAGCTTCTCATTGTCAGGCTGCTGTAGGGCCACCAGCCAAAAGAGCCCTGCACTGCAGCAAACCCATACTGACAACAGTAGCATAGTCGCGGAGTTGGGCTGAGTGAGATGCACACCCAGGGTGGTGGATACCCCAACGTCCCTCCAGCGGCCTTCTCCTGAAAACCTCCAAGCCCCAAAGGCTGTGACACAAACTCACCACAGGCACAGAATGTGTGTATGGGAAACTGAAAGTGAGGTCCTCCATCACCATGAAACTAGAGCAACAGGTGCCACTGAATCAGAGACTTGAAGTGCGTGATGATCAATGAGGAGGAGGAGGAAATGATGTTGCAATGGAATTAACATGTGCTTGCAGACTACTTGACAGGGCTGTACTCTACCCTTCCTGACATAATATTATAAGGCAGCTTCAAACAGGCACAAGAGATGCAGACACCTACAACGTTGGTCAGGTCATTTGAGCAACGTCATAAATTCGCATCCAAAAAGCATAGAAAGCTGGACTCTGGTCCCAGTCTTCCCAATGAGCCCATAGCAAACACACACGCACACACCAGTTTACACATGTGCTTACAAAACCCTTTCTCTGTCCAGAAAGTGGAGCCCCCATGGCGGGTGAAGGAAGAGCCCCAGGATCAGCCCTCGGCTGTCTGCAGCCCAGAACAGCCCAGGCCTGCCAGCACTTGTGGGTCACTGCTGTCCCTGAGCAGCAGTCATGCCTGTCCGCGCTGTTCAGCCACCTTCGCTCTCCTCAGCAGTTTGGAGCTGCACTTGGTGGCCCTCCATGGAGAGAGAGTGCCGCCGCGCTTGTTGCCCCTGCCCTGTGTCCACAAGGGGGAAGAGGAAGGTGGGGGTGGCCCTCACCGCCACACTCCTGGTGCTGGGAGTCACCGCAGCAAGAAGGAGGGGAGGAAGGGGAGAGTGGGGGACAGTGACGCTGACAGAACACACCAAGAGAAGAGGGTCAGGAACTACAAGTGTGACGAGTGCGGTCGTGTTTTTTCCACAAAAGTGATCTGAAGAGACACAAGTATCGGCATACTGGTGTGAAGCCGTTTGTGTGTGATGTTTGCAGTAAAGCCTTTGTTGATGCTTCTCACCTCAAGAGCCACAAGCTGATTCATTCTGGTCATAGGCCCTTCAAGTGTGACCAGTGTGACCGCAGTTTTATCCTTGCTGGTCCCTTACGGTCACACAAGTTGACGCATACCGGTCAGAAACCATTCGTGTGTGATGTGTGCGGCAGGGCTTTTGCTCAGGCTGTTAGATTAAGGTCCCATAAGTTGCTTCATACTGATCAAAAACCGTTTGTGTGTGATGTGTGCCACAAGAGCTATACCACAGCTGGTGTCTTGAAGACTCACAAGTTGACTCATTTGGATCAGAAACCGTTTGTGTGTGATGTGTGCAACAAATGTTTTTCCAGAGCTAGCCAATTACGCAGACATAGTGTCGTTCACACAGAGGGTAGAGCGTTTGCCTGTGACGAATGCAGCAAGATATTTATCACACCTGATACCTTAAGAATACACAAACTTATTCATAGGGGTCAAAGTCCCTTTGTGTGTGATGTGTGCAGCAAGGTTTGTTCCTCTTCTAGCAACTTGAAATTGCACAAGAGGACCACACTGGTCATAAGCCATACGCCTGTGAGTTATGCAGTAAGAGTTTCACGACATCTGGTCAGCGAGTGATACACAGGAGACTGCACCACACAGGGGAAAAGCCTTTCAAATGCCCACACTGTGAAGCCGCTTTTCATGAATCGTACGGTTTAAAGCGACACATCGGGACAGTCCATGAAGTAGACCAAGCCAATGTGTGTGATGTGTGTGGGAAGGCTTTCTTTGAGATGCGTGACTTGGAGAAGCACAAAACGGGTACACACTGGGGAAAAACCTTTTGCCTGTGCAGAGTGTGGGAAAAAGTTTGCCTGGGAGTGTGGCTTGAAAAGCCATCAACAGGTCCACACAGGAGAGAAACCTTATGTCTGTGACGTCTGCCAGAAGGCGTTTACTAAGGCTGGTAGCTTAACTCGACACAAGAGAATCCACACAGGTGAAAGACCTGATTTTGAGTGCCTAGAGTGTGGCAAAAAACTGACCTCATCTAAAAACTTGAAGGCACATCAGCAGATCCATACAGGGGAGAGGCCATACACCTGTGATGTCTGTGGGGCTGCGTTTACTACCAATAATGCTTTAAAGAAGCATATGGCGATCCACAGTTCCAGTAGTGAAAAGTCCTATGTCTGCACTGAGTGCGGGAAAAAGTTTAACTGGGCCTGTTTATTGAAGAACCATCAGCTGATGCATACCAGAGAGAAACGCTACAAGTGTGACATCTGTGGGATGGCTTTTTCTGAGAGAGGAAGAAAAAAGATACACAGGCAGATTCATACCCGTGAGTACCCCCACAAATGCCCAGACTGTGGAAAAACGTTTGCGCTGCTCAGAAATTTCAAAAAGCATCAACTGCAACACACAGAGGAGAAACCTGACATAGATGTGGAAGAGGGATTGTCAAATGCACCAGATTGAAAATTCATCTCTTGATACATGCACAGTAGGCAGCGGCAGCCCTAGTATAGTTGTTGTTGTTGTCTTCAATTTAACGTCTGTTCACACTCAGTGATATTAGACGAGGAAAGTAAGGAAGTTGAAGAAGGGAGTGGAAGAAGTGGGAGAAGAAAAGACTGAAGAGTTAACATGTGGGTGGATGTTTTTGTACATGAAAAGGTAATAATACTTTATACATATATATAAATTTTATAAAAAAAAAAAAAAAAAAAAAAAAAAAAAAAAACCTTACACATGAGAAAAGTTTAAATTTAACAAAGTGTGAACATTAAACATCAATAATGTTACTACAACAAATGTTCAAGTGGACTGTGCAATAAACATTGAGCAATGGCAAAGGCTAACTTTGAATTTTCAAATACATTTTTCATAGACTGCTCGGAAAATACAGGTAAGAGGGGCTTTACAATTGGGCACTCAAATATGATATGGGTATTTGTAATGTGATCTCCACATAGACATTTGACATTTTTGCAAAATTTTGTGATGAATGCATTTAACTTCATTCTAAAATACAATGCATTTACTCTTCTTGCGGTTATGACACTTAACTTTATTTTAGAGGAAGATATGTAACATGAAGTAAGGGAACTAGTCAGACAACTCTTTAGACATTGTTCCTTGAATTGAACAGATTCTTTCAACTTACTCCATGACGTTTGTTCTAATATGTGGTATCCCTCCTGTAGAGATAAGGGAACATGTAGTTCTATTGATTCCAAATCATGTCTTGCCCCCTTTTTTGCAGCTCTATCAGCCCACTCGTATAGGCAGTATACTGCCCTAGTATAGGCAGAAGTGTAAGTATGCTGAAAATAATGGCAAATTTCCTGTTTTGTCATTTTGTTATAATTTTGCTTCTGTTGTATAGAAAAAGGTAAATGTGTTCCCATAGCCTGTGCAGTTTTTGGGGAGTGAGGTGTCAGAGACTTCTGCTTCTCTAGGGGCCAGGATTTTGAGGGTGGCACCCATCTCAGAAACCTTGTTGCTTTACCTTCCCTGACCCAGTGACAGCTGTGATTCAGTTTCTGTACTTACAATACTCATTACTGTCCACAATGCTTCTTGTCATACTCTGTCATATAACTTTCTGAAGTCATTGAAGATTTGGTATTATAATGTATTTGTTTTGTATTGCAGTCCTGTGTAAAATGCCAATACTCACTGCTAATATTACTGGTCTATGTTTTCGGAAACATTTTTTTCCAAGTTTAAATGCACAAGGACTTGGGTGCAGCCTTAGTAACGAGTGAAATTAATGTAGTTTTGGTTTAAAATAGCACATGTGTAATATGCTTGTGTTAACGGGCAACCATTGTTCTGGCAGATCTAGAATGCATCTATCAACAAAGAAAGGAGAAGGTTAACCCTTTCTTTACCCTGATAGGCTGTAGCATACGCAATGGTTACCTCTGTTGTTGGTTGTAAACCAAGATGGGCTATCACATACTTTGACTGGAAGACATTGTAGTACATGTATCAGTATCAAACTTGTGAAACTAAACTTGAGAAATACAATTTTATTCTATTAAAGAGTTCAAAATGTACCATTGAATAGGCTGTGAAAGCCTATTTTTTCTTTTGCTGCCTCATCTTCTGTGATGTCCCTGTTGTGCTGTTCCCACGCCACTCATTTCAATCTCTCCACCACAGCCATACCCAGATTCGGTATGTCTCATCCTCAGGGTCGGGAGTCCACAGGGAGCCCATCAATATCAGGCTGCCGTGGGTCATCAGCCAGAGGGACATAGCACTGCTGCTGGGTTGCTTTGGTGGTGATCAGTGGTGCCTGTTCTGACCTAACATAAGCAGGACACCGCCCTCAAAACCCCCTACTAACAACAGTATCAGCTCAGTTGCGGAGCCAGACTGAGTGAGTCGCCCACCCAAGGTGGCGACCACGACAACATCCCTCTAATGACCATCCTCCGTGAACCCCTGCCCCCAAAGGCTTTGGCACAAACTCATCACAGGTACAGAAGTGTAAGGGGAAACCAAAACTGAGGTCACCATGAAAACAAAGCAGCTGGGCTATCGATTAAGAGCCAATTTTATTTAGGCTAGTTGCATGATGATCAATAGTAATGGGGTGACATAATGCTGCTGCTGTGGAAGTGCATCTGCTTTGAGACTTCTTGACAGGGCTGTTCTCTATGCTTACTATCATAATGCATACCAGTGACAACCAGGCCCAAGAGATACAGACACCTGCAGTGCTGGTCAGGTAATTTTAGCAACACTCCCAAACTTGCATTCGTTAAGTGGATGAAGCTCTACTGTGTCACCCCCGACCTCCCAGTGAGCCCACAACACACTCACTCTGGGTGGGAGCTGACCAGGGTAAACAAAAAAATCCCCTATGACTCTTATGGGATTCGAACCTTCGACTTAACAATCCAGTCCATAACTCAAGGTGCTAACCACTACACCATGGTGGCTGGCCCTGTGATAGCCTTTGTTTTTGAAAAAAAAAGAATGAAATGAAAGGAATGGGACAGTGTGTCTCTTTGGTTGCTCACTTAACTTAACAAGGCGGCATGTGTTGTGGCCATGTGTCAGTTATGTGGGCCATTGGCATCGCACTGATTCCACTGTGAACAGCCATTGTGCAGACAAGTCTGGCCATTTCCCTTATAATTCAGAAGTATCTGGGATATTAAGAATCAACATTTAGGAATTTTCTGTCACATAAGAATGTTGCACCGCCGTTTTGTAAATTTTGAAAATATTGACTGAAGAATTGTGAGCCCAGTGATATTGATAGATTTGACTGAGTTTTGTGGTGTGGTAGAGATTGAGAAATTGTGGTTGGGTTGTACTCTGGGCGTGAAGCTGATGGTGTTGGCGTATTGTGTTGGTGGAAATGTTGAGCGAGTGTTTTATTTTGTTTGAGTAAATGGCTGGATGCTTTGTAATAAATGTTTGAGATGTTAATTGGTGTCTGTTTTGTGTTGTTTGAATTAGATGTGTGATAGGTGGGAAGGGGGGGTTTCTAAATGGCATCCCATTAGGGGGTGATATATATGCCTGTTAACACCCCTTTAATGAAGGGATAGAGCATGTCAGGGTGTAGTGTGTCTGTTAACACCCCTTTAATGATGGAACAGAGTGTTCAGTGCTATGACATGCTTATCAACGCCCCTGAAAGTAAGGGGGTAGACCTTGTCATGGTGTGGCATGCCGAAAAGGTGAAGATGTCCCATCACCTTTGTGGTCATAGGTTAGCGAGATGTTGTCAGAGACCTCAGCTTCTCTAGGGGCCAGCTTATTGAGGGCAGCGCCCATCTCCTCTCCCTCACTGTATTACCTTCCCTGACCCTAAAGAGGGCAGATACCCATTTACAGCTGGGTTAACTGGGGAACTGTACTGAAGCCAAGGCATGCAAATGGTCACCCATGCAATTGGTAACCATTGTTGGTGCTGTTTAACATTGGCTGGGGAAAGGAAGTGCTCTGACCACTGAGCTATCCACTACCTGTGGCATGAATATCACCCCTATAGATGATATGACAGGCCTTGTCACACTATGGCATAACGATCACTCTTCTATAGGCTGACTGGACGTCCTTCACACTTGGCATAACGATCACCTCTTTAGTGACTGACAGGCCTTGTCACACTATGGCATAACGATCACTCTTCTTTAGTGATGGGACAGGCCTTGTCACACTATGGCATAACGATCACTCTTCTTTAGTGACGTGACAGGCCTTGTCACACTATGGCATAACGATCACTCTTCTTTAGTGACGGGACAGACCTTGTCACACTATGGCATAACGATCACTCTTCTTTAGTGATGGGACAGGCCTTGTCACACTATGGCATAACGATCACTCTTCTTTAGTGACGTGACAGACCTTGTCACGCTATGGCATGATGATTGCCCCCTTTAATGAGGGACAGACTAGGTCACACTGTTTGCATCTGCATTTTTGTACCACTTTAAGTCACCAAATGAGGTCAAGTCCGCAAGAACATATGGATCTTTCAAACGCGATGTCTACAAATGCGGATAACAGACAATCAGAAACCACAGGACACACCAGTTACATTCAAAACACATCGGGTAAACTGTTTACAAATAACTGACAACAGAAACCACAGGACACACCAGTCACCATTCTAACACAGCACTCAGCAGGTAAAAACATGTTTACAAACATGGACAACAGAAACCACAGGACACACCAGTCACCATTCTAACACAGCACTCAGCAGGTAAAAACATGTTTACAAACATGGACAACAGAAACCACAGGACACACCAGTCACCATTCTAACACAAGCACTCAGCAGGTAAAAACATGTTTACAAACAGGACAACAGAAACCACAGGACACACCAGTCACCATTCTAACACAACTCAGCAGGTAAAAACATGTTTACACAACATGGACAACAGAAACCACAGGACACACCAGTCACCATTCAACACAACTCAGCAGGTAAAAACATGTTTACAAACATGGACAACAGAAACACAGGACACACCAGTCACCATTCTAACACAACTCAGCAGGTAAAAACATGTTTACAAACATGGACAACAGAAAACACAGGACACACCAGTCACCATTCTAACACAACTCAGCAGGTAAAAACATGTTTACAAACATGGACAACAGAAACCACAGGACACACCAGTCACCATTCTAACACAACACAGCAGGTAAAAACATGTTTACAAACATGGACAACAGAAACCACAGGACACACCAGTCACCATTCTAACACAACTCAGCAGGTAAAAACATGTTTACAAACATGGACAACAGAAACCACAGGACACACCAGTCACCATTCTAACACAACTCAGCAGGTAAAAACATGTTTACAAACATGGACAACAGAAACCACAGGACACACCAGTCACCATTCTAACACAACTCAGCAGGTAAAAACATGTTTACAAACATGGACAACAGAAATCACAGGACACACCAGTCACCATTCAAACACAACTCAGCAGGTAAAAACATGTTTACAAACATGGACAACAGAAACCACAGGACACACCAGTCACCATTCTAACACAACTCAGCAGGTAAAAACATGTTTACAAACATGGACAACAGAAACCACAGGACACACCAGTCACCATTCTAACACAACTCAGCAGGTAAAAACATGTTTACAAACATGGACAACAGAAACCACAGGACACACCAGTCACCATTCAAACACAACTCAGCAGGTAAAAACATGTTTACAAACATGGACAACAGAAACCACAGGACACACCAGTCACCATTCAAACACAACTCAGCAGGTAAAAACATGTTTACAAACATGGACAACAGAAAACACAGGACACACCAGTCACCATTCTAACACAGCACTCAGCAGGTAAAAACATGTTTACAAACATGGACAACAGAAAACACAGGACACACCAGTCACCATTCTAACACAACACAGCAGGTAAAAACATGTTTACAAACATGGACAACAGAAAACACAGGACACACCAGTCACCATTCTAACACACAGCACTCAGCAGGTAAAGACAGCCCACAACCAGTCAACAACAGTACAGTCGGCAGACAAAATCTCATCATTCTTCATTTTTATTCGGATAACACAGAAGGTAAGATGACACCACCACCCCACAAGAAACTAGCTCATGGCTGCAGCTTAAAGGACATATTGCCCACACAACTGATGTCACTTTCAAGAAAATAAAAAATAATAGCTTTTCCTATTTACCACCTCAGCAAAATAAACACAACCTGACAGAAGAAAAAGTGAAGATTATTCAATACAGTGCAAGCCACACAAATTCTGAAAAAAGGTTTCTGCTTATTGATGTAAAAAAAATAATAAAAAAGCACACGTAAATCATCCTAAACGTGTGCGTACAAATATCACACAAAATAACGTATTTACAAAATGTTTAATATACACGAAAAATATCCAAGAAATGAAAAAAGTCCACATGCAAATGGAGAAAAAATGTAATTACGATTTTACAGAAATACACAAAAATTCAACTTGAAAAATCACACCTGCAAAGTTTTTGAAAAGAAAAAACAGTAAAAAGGGGATGTGGGAGAGGCCAGACAAGTCTACAATCACACAGAGAAGAAGAAAATCATTTTAAAGAGAAAAAGGAAGAAGAGTGCTCAAACACAGTTATTTTAACAAAGCTAGACAAAAAAAGTATAACAATATCATCAACTCTGACTATGCAACATCATCATGTCACGTATTCTTATTTCCTATTCTTTTTTCACCCTTTTCCTCTTTCCTATTCTTTTTTTCCCCTTTCCCCTTTCCAAATTCTTTTACTTTCAAAACGAAACTCTATATCCAGTAAAAAGGGACACTGATCACAAATGAAGACATATAGATGGACACACAGACAAACAAAAAGAGGCAATTACACACACACACACACACACACACACACACACACACACACACACACACACACACACACACACACACACACACAGATCATGGTCTTTACACACCTCAAGCACTGGCTGCTGTGTCAGCACTGTGTGAGGAACATGAACAAGGATCGGGGACGACCTCTGAGTGGACCAAGTCCTTTTTCCTCAAAGGGCAGGTCCAGGTCCAGAAAACTGAGCAGGGATTTCAAGTGGGGGGACAGGAAAGGGAGAGCATCCACTCTCTCCTCTCGTCCAGCCTGGAAGCCGATGTTGTGAGAGATGGACAGACGACAGACTTCCCTCAGAGGCCTGGTGCCTTCTCCTTTCAGCTCCTCTACAAACTCTAAGCGCTCCATGCTCGCGTCACTCTGTAGCGCCTGTTGAAAACACTGGGAATAGGACACCAAACTGATTTTGAGCGCCAGTCTTAGTATAGGTAATGGGCGGAAAGTGGCGATGAAAGGCGAAATGAATAATGGTGATACATCTGTGACGTAATGGGTCGACATACCAAGCATGGCACTGGCAGTCAGGAGAATCTTCACGCTGTCTTCACTGGTCACTTGAGATAAAATGCTGTGTATGAAAAATGAAAAGATGCCGGGAGGTTTGGAAGTCTGTGTCAAGAAACGGAGGATTCGGAGAGATACATCCAGTGCTTCTGCATTGACTGACCACGTAAAGACCCTTTGCAGAAGTGTCATGTCTGAACATTTGAAATACATACGTTGCACCACATCCCAGTCAGAGTCCAGACAGGCAGACACTAACACATCATTGGTCATGTGTTGACACCCACTTCTCGTGTCCGGTTTTGTGAGCATATCCTCGTAAGGATATAATATTCTCTCCTTCTCCGTCATGTACATGGCTTCTTCAGCGTGACAGGACATCATGTCTTTCCCAGTCACCGGCTCTATTCTGCCTAGTTCTATGTCTACAATCGAGCTTAGCCACGGCACATGCCTTAAGTGTGGGAATGACCTGCAAAGCAACAGAAACATTCTGATGTAAAAAGCCAGCCGCAATCTCCTGTTGCGCAGAAAAGACACCACCGGGGACCAGTTGTCTGTCACAGCAGCCAATACTACCAGTAACTCCTGCAGTGCAGCAGGAATAGCTTGGGTGGTTTCCAGCTGTAGTATGACATGTTCTGCATACAGCTTTTGTCTTACGGGAACGTACCGCAAGTTGGTGAGTACATATAGGCTGTCCAGACAGTAGGACACCCATTGACACAAAGCTTGTACCTGAGGCATTTGAAGATCTGCGTGTTCAACACACTCCCTTAGATATTTAAAAAACACAAAATGCAGCAGTTTCAGATTCCCAATTTCATAAAGATGATGTATTCGATTGAAATCAGCGCTCCAGGTTTCTTCCACAATGACCTCTGCTAGGTTTAACAGGATTTCAGACTCCAGAAAATGATTCCACTTGACTGTAATGCAGTGGAAGAGAGGAAACGTCTGCAGTTGCCCTTTAGCAGACAGAGCAGCTTCTGAAGACAGGTCCTGAGCCAGGTACCGCCTGTACACAGGGAGGAAATCTGGAGAGACCTCCATTCTTCTGCCTGTCTGTCTGTCTGTCTGTCTGTCTGTCTGTCTGTCTGTCTGTCTGTCTGTCTGTCTGTCTGTCTGTCTGTCTTTCTTTCTTTCTTTGTGTATTTCTTTCTGCCTTTCTTTTTTCTGTCTGTCTTACTGTCTGTCTGTCTGTCTGTCTGTCTGTCTGTCTGTCTGTCTGTCTCTTTCCTCTCAGTGGGGTTACTTTCTTTCTATTGCCGCAGCCACAGCAGATCCCCACTCAGTGAGGCAGCAGCAGCTGCTGAGCAGGAGGCTGCAGCACTTCAGGCTGTTGGAGGTCTGTCCACACAATGAAGGACACGTCAGCATGGAAACAGCAGTCTCTCAGTTCAGGCTGTTCTGTCTGATGGAGGTCTGTCCTCACAATGAAGGACACGTCAGCATGGAAACAGCAGTCTCTCAGTTCAGGCTGTTGGAGGTCTGTCCACACAACGAAGGAACACGTCAGCATGGAAACAGCAGTCTCTCAGTTCAGGCTGTTCTGTCTGATGGAGGTCTGTCCACACAATGAAGGACACGTCAGCATGGAAACAGCAGTCTCTCAGTTCAGGCTGTTCTGTCTGATGGACATCTGTCAACAGAACAGGTCAGCATGGAAACAGTTTGACAAAGCGGACACCAGCGTCTTAAGTCCTCGTGTGTGCAT
>CM060343.1:32784195-32802205 GCA_030674155.1 Stramonita haemastoma
TGAAGACGTACATTTTAACTTTATTATTTCAGGACACCTCCCCCACCCCCACCCTGTGCGAATGCGATTTGGTTTATATCCTATTTATGTAATAGTCTCCCCTTTCATTTCTAGAGACCTGGTTTCTTTTTCATAAGTTAATAATTCCCCCTCCCCTGTTTTCCTTCTTTTGTTGTGTTACGCAGAAATGTCACCTACACCTTCTTCCATTAAGCTTATGCAATGGAACTCTAGATCTATCTCCTCTAACTTGCCTTACCTAGTTCAGCATATTGCTAAGAACAATTATCAAGTTCTGATATTACAGTCACTTAATGTAAACAAAGATAAGTTGCCAATATTAGCAGGGTATTACTATCCACCTGTATGTCAGCAAACAGATAACACTACCAAAATCAATGTGGCAATTTATGTGCAAACAGGAATAGATTATGATTTAGTTTCCTCTCCAGCTCCTTCTCATATACCAGATTTACATACATGTGCAGTGAGAGTAAGATTCAATAATCATTTAGTTTTGCGTGTTGTATCGGTCTACCTGCCTAAAGGCCCAAATGAGATTAACACAGAGTGGATTCACAATCTCCCAGCAACTAATGACAAATGGCTAATCGCTGGGGATTTCAATGCCCACTCACCCTTTTGGGACAAAGGCTGCACCTTCCTTAGTAATAATCGTTTTGTAGAAAATATTGTTGACTCATCATTATATCTACTCAATGATGGTAGCATAACACGTGTCCCTGACATTTCTACCCACAGGGCTTCAGCCATTGATCTTACTTTAATATCTCCTGCATTAGTGCCAGAGTGCGAATGGAGCACATTATGAAGAATCTCTGGGTAGTGACCACATTCCTATCATCATTAGTTTTGGTTTTAAATTAGAACAGCATGAAAAGCAGACTGACAAGATCCCAAAATTCAACTACAAACAAGCAAACTGGAATATTTTTGAAAGTTTTTTGTCCAGAGTTAATTTGAGTAATATAGAAAATAAAGAGATAAATGAACTCTACTCATTGTTCACATGCACAGTTCTAAGAGCTGCAGATCTATCCATCCCCTCTGTTAGATCAGACCGGTCAAACAAGCACACTGGAAATGTTTGGTGGACTGCAGCTTGTGAAGAGGCAGTTAATAACAAAAAAATGAAATACAAAATGTATGCACGTCGAAAATCCCCAATAAGTCACAAAAACTATTAGAAGCAAAGAAAAATAGCGCCAAAGTTATAGCTGAATCTAAAAAACAGTACTGGTCTTCTTTTTGTAATCAAGAAATCTCAGACCATAAACATGAGCAGACAATCTGGAAAAAACTAAATGAAATGAAAAACGGAGTTAACTTACCGTCTTATCCAATAAAGCTGGATAACGAAGAGTTCCCTAACAACTTTAAAAAAGCAGAAGCATTTGTAGAAATGTTTTCTGAGTCTATGAATATAAAAGGTTTATCTCCAAACTTAGGTTTTCACAGAACGAAGGAAGAAACTAAGGACATGTACAGGGATCCAGAATCTGATGATAATCATTATATTAATGCTCCTTTAACTATAAATGAAATACGGGACGCTTTATCTTCTCTGCCCAATAAAAAGTCATCCGTTGGACTTGATGGTATCTCAAATGATATGTTAAAACATCTACAGAAAAATGGATTGCTTTCTTACTCGACATTTTTAAAAAATGTTGGATCACAGGTGAAGTGCCTCATATTTGGAAGCAATCAGTTGTTGTACCAATACTAAAGCAAGGAAAACCTCGAAATGACAAGAAAAGTTACAGACCTATTGCTTTGACATCTCATGTCTGTAAACTAATGGAAAGAGTAGTCTTAAAACGATTAGTTCATTTCTGTTGTAAAAATAATATAATACCAGCTAACCAAACTGGTTTTCAGAAAGGAAAATCATCAATCGATCATTTAGTGAAACTCACCACTCAAATAAAATATCAATTTGCAAGAAGAAAAAATATCCTTGCAACATTTTTTTGACATAAAAAAAGCCTACGATCAAGTATGGCATGCCAAATTACTGTATAAACTAAAACATATAGGACTGTCGGGACACATTTACTGCTATATAAAAAGTTTCTTGAGTGAAAGGAGCATGCAAGTACGAGTAGGGAATACGTATTCAAATTTTAGACCTCTACAGATGGGTCTACCTCAAGGCTCAGTGATTGCACCGATTTTATTTAATATCTTATTATATGATCTACCTAAGCATATTTCTAACACAGTAACCATTGCTCAATATGCAGATGACATTTGCATGTGGATGAATGTAACGATGAAACGGACAACCCCCAAGAGGGCTTTAAATCACATAAGAAAGGTATATCAAATAGAACTTGACAAGGTAAATCAATATATTTCAGAAAATGGGCTTACAATGTCACCAGAAAAAAACACATATCGTACTTTTTAATAACGGTAGTAATCCCCATGATCTTCCAACATTTAGATTAGAAAATGATGTCATTCAATATGAGCAATCTGTTAAATTCCTTGGTGTTATCATAACTTCCAAACTTACCTGGAATTCACACATCGAATATATAATTAATAAAGCCAGAAAAAGCATTAACCTTCTGAAAATCATTAATAAACAAACGTGGGGCCAAGACCCTTTGATACTGAAACACTTAGCAACATCACTTGTTCGTTCTAAGTTAACCTACGGTCAAGAAGTGTTTTTCAGTGCTCCTAACTACCTAAAAAGAAAGCTACAAAGTTTAGATTGCAAGGCATATCGCCTTGCACTTGGTGTTCCCTTCCATGCATCATCTTTTGGTACATATAAAGAAGTAGATGTACTTCCTTTAGAAGAATACAGACGACTTGCATGCGCAAAATACATTGTCAGAAGTTCTTCATGCAGCAATTTTGTCGCAAAAGAGGTTAAGATGAAATCCGATGTTGATTTTCCCAAAAGAGCAAAAAAACATTTTTTCCTTATCTACAATTAGGTCTTATTCGAAAGAATTACTGGACAAAGCAGGAATCATCCCAGAGAATGTTGATGTCGAGCAGAAAACCACACCTTGTCCAAAGTGGGAGCAAAACAGAGCACACTTTGACATTGAGCATACACCTTACAGGAAAGACGATAATCCACATATTTTAATCAGTTTCGTCAGATCGCACATTGAAAACACATACTCAAATCATCTAAAAATCTATACAGATGGATCACTTCTTAGCAATCATCAAGCAGGTGCAGCCTTTGTCATCCCCGAATTTAAAATTGAAAAATCATACTATCTTGGAAAAAATCGATCTGTTTACACAGCGGAACTAATGGCAATACTAATGGCTTTAAACTATATAAATGAACTACCTTTTCTTGTCAACCGAATTTTATTTTGTGTCGATTCAAAATCAGCCCTACACTCACTTAGATCTGTTTCAGTAAAACCGCATTCTAATATTGTGACAGAAATTCATCATTTAATACATTGTCTCATTTTAAGAGGAACAGATGTGAGTTTCTGTTGGGTTCCATCTCATTTGGGCCTTTCTTGTAATGAATGGGCAGATCGCGCTGCCAAAAGGGGTGCGAAACAAGAGAAAGGATCAATAATTTTAATGTATCCACTCTCAATCTCTGAGGCTTACAATCTGTTGGAAAAAGAATCCAAGAATGAAATGAAATTATTAGTTAAAGATTTTGGTAGCAATTCTAAACATCATATTGTAAAGACTTATAACTTTAAAAATATGGTCTCGAATTTTCCACATTATAGTATAGTGAAGCTCAGACAAGTAATCTCGCTACTTTATAGACTAAAGCTAAATGCATTTAAAACAAAATTTGTGACAGGTGTTACGTGCTGTTGTGGTGAAAACATTTCAAGTTTTCATTTGATTTTTGAATGTAAAGTTTTAAAAACATATTTGCCCAATATTCCCGATTGTTCATTAGAAAATGTTTTCAGTGATTTTTCATTAATTTTTAGAATTTCTGAATGTTTGCTTCATAGTCCAGTTGCCCGTTTACTTTAGATTGGACTTTACCTTTTTCTTGTTCCAATAACATGTTATCTTATCGATGGTATTTACTGCCTGTAAGAACACACACACACACACACACACACACACACACACACACACACACACACACACACACACACACACAGAGTCACACACACACAGTCACACACACACACAGTCACACACAGTCACACACACACAGTCACACACACACACACACACACACACACACACACACACACACACACACACACACACACACACACACACACACACACACACACACACACACACACACACACACATATATATTGCAGCATTTATCTTACTCAAGTTCACTTGCTTCTATTTGTTATCTTTTAGTATGTATAGTTCAAGCAGTTTCTGATGGTTAGACCTGTTTTGTTGTTGTTTTTTCTATTGTCCTCCATTCACCTGTCCACACAAACACACCGACTCTTTTTTTTTTTTTTCTTTTTTTTTTTCCCAATCATTTGTCTAAAATCACTTTTTAGTGGATAGACGTTAAATTGAAGACACACACACACACACACACACACACACACACACACACACACACACACACACACACACACACACACACAGACAACCAAAACAAACAAGGCAAAGCATTCCTAAGTACACTAACCCCTTGGGGCAGGGTATTGAACAAAGCTGTTTCCCGGAGGGTGGAACACCTGGGTGGGCGGGTGGAACACTTTACTGGCAGGCACGAAGTAGCCCTTTCTGGGAAGCAGGGGCCGCTTGAAGTAGGATGCGGGGGGTTTGATGTTGGGGAACAGGTACCCCCCGCTGAACTTGAAGTGCACAAAGTCAGCCAGCTTTTGCAGGAAAGATTTCAGCTCCCACAGTGTCTCGCCCAGTTCCTCGTGTGTGACACAATTTTCGTAGAAACCCAGCGCAGTAGACATGGGCCAAGAGGTTAGAATCATGCAGGTTAGGAGCAGGGGGTGTTGAACCTTCATTGTGGTGGGGTGCTGAAAGTGTAGTGAGTGGGAAAGTGTTGTTGGTTGAGTTATGGGGCAGAGTGGGTTAAGTCGTGAATTAGAGTAAATTAAGTCGTAAAAATACACTTAATTAAGTCAATATAAATAGACTGAATTCAGTCTTAAAAATAGACTGAAATCAGTCATAAAAATAGAGTTAATTAAGTCATAAAAATAGACTGAATTAAGCCATGAAAATAGACTGAATTCAGTCATAAAAAATAGACTGAATTGAGTCATAAAGATAGACTGAATGAAGCCATAAAAACAGACTGAATTAAGTCATAAAAACAGACTGAATTAAGTCATAAAAATAGAGCGAATTAAGCCATAAAAATAGACTGAATTAAGCCATAAAAATAGAAGCCATAAAATAGACTGAATTAAGCCATGAAGATTAAGTAAAATAAGCCATGAAGATAGAATAAACTAAACCATTAAGATAGAATAAGATAAACCATAAAGACAGAATGAACTAAACCATGGAGATAGATAAATCAGACCATGGAGACAGAATCAGTTAATTAAGCCGTAAGACAGATTACAAGAAATCATAAGGACAGGAGGAATTAAACCATGGGGATTAAGAGGGTTGAGCTATTCAAGATAGAGTACATCAAGTCATAAGACAGTGTGAATTAAGCCATGAATATAGAGTGAACCAACACAGGAAGATAAAGTGAACTACCATTTAAAAAAAGAAAACCGAAGCCGTTAAAAGTTAATTAATTAAACCCTAACGAAAGGTTGAAAAAAAAACGTTTGAAATAGAGCGAATTATATCGTAAATACATAGTTAACTAAGCATTACAAATAGAGTAAATCCATCTGGCAAAAAAGGATATGAAACATTAATAATTATTTTAAATCATCAACCTGAAAAAATAGACCCAAAACATAACGTGATCTCTTTCACCTTCTATCAACTAATAGACAAAATCAGTTTTCACTTTCTCTAGGGAGCTGGGGCTATGTACAAAAATATCAGACAGTTATATGCATATATATATATATATATATATATATATATATATATATATATATATATATATATATATATATATATATATATATATATATATATATATATATACATACATACATACATACATACATACATACATACATACATACATACATACATATATATAACAAACCTAAGCAGCAAAATCTTCTCCTTAAGTTGCACCACATACCTGAAAAAATCTCAGTTCTCAAACCAAGAGAACAAACACCAACCACAATAAGAAGAAAAAGAAGAAAACCACAAAGACAAAAAGAGATAAAAGATGAGAGAGGAAAAAAACCCTGGAAGATAGCCAGTGAAACGGTGAATGACACCTGGCTGCTTTTATAAGGAAGAGACTCGGGGCGCTGATTTGGAAATTATGGGGTCTTTAAAGCAGGGAGCACTAAAGCCGCCATTTGCAACAGGCGCAGTCGATGGGGTGTTGTGCTACACTGTCCGGTCAGGGTGCTAGTCTTTGGCTGGTGTTTATCACCTCCCATCTTTAATCGTCTGCAGCAGCAGCAGCAGAGAGAGAGGGGGGAGAGAGAGGGGGGGGGGGGTAGAGAGAGAGAGAGAGAGAGAGAGAGAGAGAGAGAGAGGAGAGAGAGAGAGAGAGAGAGAGAGAGAGAGAGAGAGAGAGAGAGAGAGAGAGAGAGAGAGAGAGAGAGAGAGAGCAGCACAAAAATGAAAATTGAGAATAATTATTGACAGAGTAAACAAGGAGGCGGTGTGTGTGTGTGTGTGTGTGTGTGTGTGTGTGTGTGTGTGTGTGTGTGTGTGTGTGTGTGTGTGTGTGTGTGTGTGTGTGTGTGTGTGTGTGTGTGTGTGTGTGTGTGTGTGTGTGTGTGTGTGTGTGTGAGTGTGGTGTGTTGTGTTTGTCCTTTGACGACATTCAGACCTACATGTAGGGAAGTTGTTTGAAGCCTGTTATGTACAGTTCTATTCCTGTTGTTCAGAAAGGTAGAGCAGATTGTCACAACACACTGTAGTGCTGATGTCATTGTTAGAACACACTTTGGCACTAACTGACGTCATTTATTGCTTGTGTTGTATAGGTCGAATGCAAACGCTTTGGTTAGTTTTTGCTATTATTATTATTATTATTATTATTATTATTATTATTATTATTATTACTATTATTATTATTATTATTATTATTATTATTATTATTATTATTATTATTATTATTATTATTATCATCACCATCATCATTATTATTATTATAATTATATTATTATTATTATTATTATTATATATTATTATTATTATTATTATTATTATTGTCACAACACAAAGTGGTCCTGATGTCATTGTCAGAACACACTGTGGTACTGACGTAATTTCAGAACACCCTGAGTGCTGACTTCATCGTCAGAACACCATGTGGTGCTGACGTCCTTGTCAGAGCACCCCGGGTTCTGACGTCATCGTCTAAACACCCTGAGTGCTGACGTCAGTGTCAGACCATGCTGTGATACTGGGGACGGGGATAGCTCAGTGGTCAGAGCACTCGCTTTCCCCCAGCCAATGTTAAGCAGCATCGAGCGTGTTACCACTTGGATGGGTGACCCGTTTGCTTGTGCGCCTTGGCTTCAGTATAGTTCCCCAGTTCACCCAGCTGTAAATGGGGTACCTGCCATCTTTAGGGTCAGGGAAGGTAAAGGAAGGGAGAGGAGATGGGCGCTGCCCTCAATATGCTGGCCCCTAGAGAAGCTGGGGTATCTGACGCCTCGCTCCCTTACGACCACATAGGTTATGGGACACCTTTACCTGTTGCTGTTTTTTAAGTAATGCTGATGCCAGTGTCATAACACTTTGGGGTACTGACGTCAGTGACCTTTCTCCTTACTGGATCTACAGACCTGGGCCGTTCGCAGAATAAACTGTTCCCCTGCACCTGAGAGGAAGGAAGGTGGCAGGATGGTTAAGACGTTCACCTGCCAATATGTAAACCGTGAGTTTCTGGGTTTGTACCCAGCTCGCCCTTTCTTCCCAGTTTGACGAAAAAATCGAACTGTATGTCAAAGTCATTCGAATGAGACTATAAACCGAGGCCCCGTGTGTGAACGCAGGCAGAACATCTTGCTCACACGTTAAAATCCCGTTCCGCCTTTCGGAAGAGCAGGCCATCGTGTGCCGGTAGGAGCGGATGACAAAATTAAAAAAAAACAAAAAAAACAGCATGCACACAGGTGTCGTGTTTAGACACCATCCCTGAGGAGAAAAAAATAATGGGTAGGCGCTGCACTTGTGGCGACGCGCTCTCCGAATTTCACGCAGAGAAATCTGCTGTGACATAAAGTGGTATAAATTTTTTTTAAATCAAATAAAAGAAGAAAGTTGGAATGAGCCGTGTGGGAACAGCAGGACAGGAGACAGCACCTTCAGATGAGAAAGCATCCCCCCTCCCTCTCACCCCTCCCCCCCCAAAAAAAAAACAAAGAAAGAAACAAGCACCAACAACGAAAAAAACACAACAAAAACCAGCAAAAATCCAAACAAAGAAAGAAGCAAAACAAAATCTAACAACTTTGTACTTCTCTCACTCGTAATAAAAGCTGGGTAGTTTTCTTTTTTTGTTTTAAGATCCATCCCCCCCCCCAACACACACACACACACACACACACACACACACACACACACAACACACACACACACACACACACACACACACACACAGAGTTTTGTGACACCATAACCCACAAAACAAGGGACTTCACGCAGGAAACAGCAGGGAGTTATCTCCCCCAAAGTGTCGTCTGCTGCGAAAAAGAGATCAGAGAAATAAACTTGAAGCTGGAAACAGATGTAGAGGTTGTTAGCTTTGCCTTTTGTGGTCAGCCTGAATAAAACTAGTGTAAACTTGGGTACTTACAGCATTAATATCCCTGTTTTTCACACACACACACATACACGCGCACGCACGCATGCACGCGCGCGCATGCACGCGCGCGCGCACGCACGCATGCTCGTACACACACACACAAACAACCCCCCCCCCACACACACACACACACACACACACACACAAACAACACACACACAACACACACACACACCACACACACACACACACACACACACCTACAAACAACACACACACACACACACACACACACACAACAACAACAACAACAACAACAACACCCCCCCTCTACACACACACACACAATCCCCCCCTCCCCTTACACACACACACACACACACACACACACACACACACACACACACACACACACACACACACACACACACACACAACAAACCCCCCCCCCCCCCCCGACACACACACACACACACACACACACACACACACACACACACACAACACACACACCTACAAACAACACACACACACACACACACACACACACACACACACACACACACACACACACACACACACACACACACACACACACACAAACAACCCCCCCCCCCCACACACACACACACCTGCAAACAACACACACACACACACACAACAGCAACAACAACAACAACACCCCCCACCCACACACACACACAATCACCCCCCTCCCCTTACACACACACACACACACACACACACACACACACACACACACACACACACACACACACACAAGTAACACCCCCCCCCCCCCCACGCCTACCCCCCCCCCCCCACACACACACACACACACAAGCCGGTACAGACGGCTAGAGTTAACACAGACCAAATCTTCTACACCATCATTTCTTTGCAGAAGACACCAGGATGAGAGCGCTCCTACACTGCAGACAGTCCTCCTAAGGGGGAGGTGGGAATGGAACCATGTGCACACAGCAATGAACTATGACTTACTGTTGGTCCGTGCCCCCTTCACTGCTGACCATTATCATGGTCATTATCGTCATGATCTTAATGAAGGAAGAGAGAGAGGGGGGATGGAGGGAGGGACAGAGAGACAGAGAGGGACACAGAGAGAGAGAGAGAGAGAGAGAGAGAGAGAGAGAGAGAGAGAGAGAGAGAGAGAGAGAGAGAGAGAGAGAGAGAGAGAGAGAGAGGAGAGAGAGACAGAGAGAGAGAGAGAGAGAGAGAGGAGAGGAGGAGAGAGACAGAGAGAGAGAGAGAGAGACAGGAGAGAGACAGAGAGAGACAGAGAGAGACAGAGAGAGACAGAGAGAGACAGAGAGAGAGAGGTGGGGGGAACTGATAAACAACAGACAGATGGACATACAGATAAATAGATAGATGAACAGGTAGACAGACAAACAAAAAATGGAGACAGAAACACACAAAAGCAGAGATACAAGAGATCAGAAACGTCGCCAAAAGCAGCATGCAAATTCACTGGGACGGGATAGCCTAGTGGTCAGAACATTGCGCTCGCAATTTGACGACCCGGGTTCGATTCCAGGTCGAGGGGATTTTTTCTCTGGAGTTAACATCAGTGCTGACTCCACACTCCCCCAAAGTCCTTCGGATGAGACTTTAAATCGAGGCACTGTGTGCGAACGCACGCAGAACATCTTGCGCACACGTTAAATCCTGATCCGCTTTTCATAAGAATAGGCCATCGTGTGCCGGTGGGAACAGAAGACAGGATGACAAAAACTGCATACACAAGGGGACTGGACGTAAAATAAAAAAGAAAAGCACATGAGTGCTTATTCCATTATCCGCGATATAAAAGAATAAAATGAAAATAAAATAAAATAAAAACTGCCAAAGCCATCCCCCCCCCCCCCCTTTTTCTCCTTTTTTTCCTTTATTTTTTAAACTTGCTGACTGAATTGTGAGCACTTCCACTTTCCGCGTGAAAAGTGTTCATGTATGTGTGGACTGGGGGTGCAGGGCAGTTTGCAAGGTGTCATTTCACACAGCAGCCCCCTAGCTGCAGTGCAGACCACTGGCACTGCTGGGGAGGGGAAAAAAGAAAGACCTCTGAAGACTTGACATTCAACATACTGGTCGGTGAAGACTGAAGAAGCGGTACGTGTCAGTATTTGTTTTTATCGCTGTCATTAAAAATTTATATCTTTATTGTAACTAAGAGTAATAGTTAGACCAGTAAATATAAGCTGAGAGGTTTTTATGAAACAAAATGTGGCTCTAGATATATTCTTGGATCATCCAAAGTCAGATTGTAAAGTGAGTGGTACCTCACTAGGCCTGACGATACTTCAAGTTTTGCTGTTCGTCCAATATTGAATAAGTAAACGAGTTTTTTCTTACATTGGGTCTCCTCTTTTTTTTACCTCCTCGATTTTCCGATTTTCCTTAACTATTAAAAGAAGGGGGGAGTAAACTACTCAAATTAAAAAAAAAAATTTCGAAGTTTATATGCCTATCTAGGTGATTTTTTAACGCTTGGTGCAGATTTGAGTGCTGGGATAAGGATAACAAAGGTGGGCTACTCATCCAGTCCCCGTGTGCATGCTGGTTTATAAATTCTGTTCCCTCTTGCATGCAATGGCCTATTACGAAAGGTGGAACAGGTTTTAGCGCGAGCCTAAGAGGTTCTGCGTGCGTTGGACCTCGAGTTTATTGTTCCATCCAAAGAACTTTCGGGATAAGCACAAAATGTCGGTTCCAAGCTATATATGCCCATAAGGCAATTTAAACCTTTGTGGGGTGTGTGTGTGTGGGGGGGGGGGGTAATCTACTTCGAAGGTAATTCTTTACTTTTGTGTAATTTGGGGATGATAAACCAAGCACAATGGCTGGCGTCCTCTGCATGAATTTAATCATTAAAATATTTTCACGTTTAATTCATTTTTGGAATTGACGGTGTGGGATACTGGAGTCGTGTTGGTTTTGAACTGGAAGTCAATGCTACTAGCTACTAGAGCCACAGACACTGACTGAATTGACAGCCCTGATAATTATGGCTTTCGTGGTCAGTAAGGCTTTAAACAACACAAAATGAAACAAAAGCTGGAAATCGGTGCCAGAGAACTAAGACAGTATCATGCGTTTTGTTTCAGGCTGACCAAATCCAGCAGACACAAAGCTCCAATCCTGATGATGCCCACAGCAAATAACATCGACACAAAGCTGCCATCCTGATGATGCCCACAACAGAAAACATCGACACAAAGCTTCCATCCTGATAATGCCCATGGCAGGGAATGTGCAGATCCTGGCAACTCGCGCTATCCTTGTTCTTCCGTCCTTTCGCAAGATGAACTGGTAAGAGAATTTTCTATCAATTCAGGTGCATTACCTAAACCCTGCGTTATTTATAAATTTTCCCTCTGCTATAGCTCCGAGGTTTCCGATGGTGATGTGTGTATGTCAACTATTTCCCCACCATGATTGTAGTGGTAATCTGACTTCATGGATAATTATCTAAACATGACACCAGAGTACATGCATTGGATTTTAATTTGTAAATTCTCCTTACCGTGGGTGTGCCGGGGCCTGTCAGTATAAAGTGTTAATAGTATCCCACCTTCGGGGAAACTGTGCTGGGATTTCCCTCTTTTCTATTCCTCTCTTTGTGTCTGCCTTGTTCCGTTTTTGTTTTACCTGTCACCTCGTCTTTTTTCTGCCTCCTTGGTCCATTCTCCTGCCTTTTTTCCAAGAAAGACTTGAACGATAGCAGATCTCTCCTATGCCGAAGTCAGATGCGCTGGGCCTGACTTGTTAGGCGCTTAATGGCAGCACGACGCATTTTCGCTCATATGGCAGACAACAGGTGCTGTCTGAGCTTTTGAAGAAATTTGTTTTCATCCACTCTTACCCGAACAAAATAGCCTACTCTTTCAAAAAGCTGAACAGGCTCCAACGTGTGCACATATTCTGTGGATGTTTGAACAAGTATCCTCGGTTTATAAGGATTGAGGTCAGTAGCTGTTAACTCCGTGGGAAAAGACCCCTTGAACAGGTGTCTCCCTAACGGCTCAAACTCGGGCTTGGTCCTGAAACGTCAAATCGCCAGCGCAACGCTCTAACCACTAAGCCCACCCCCACCCCCACCCCCCCACCCCCAGCCCCACACGTTATTCCAACTACTTTGCATTCAGTGGTGACGTGAGTCACAGCCGGTCACATAAGAGGAAAAGGCATCTCGATGTTAATGTTGTCTAGGGGTTATATAGGTGAACTTACCATGCTTAGAACCCAAACCTCTTAAGTAAACTATTCACCTATTGATAGAAGATACACACGCACATGCACACGCGTGCGCGCACGCGCGCACGCACGCACGCACACACACACACACACACACACACACGTGCGCGCGCGCGCGCGCCCGCACGCGCATACACTACTGTCTCTTCCTGCCTGCCTGCCTGCCTGCCTGCCTGCCTGTCTGTCTGTCTGTCTGTCTGTCTGTCTGTCTGTCTGTCTGTCTCTCTCTCTCTCTCTCTCTCTCTCTCTCTCTCTCTCTCTCTCTCTCTCTCTCTCTCTCTCTCTCTCTCTCTCTCTCTCTCCATTATTTTTCAAAGGAAAGATGTTAAATGGGAAAGCAAAAACATTGATACCGTTGGATTGCTGTTATGTAACCTATGGCAGAAAAGGAAGTCGGTTGTCTTGTACCTTTCAGAAATCTGTGTTTTACAGTATTTTGTTTTCGTCCCCCATTTCTCAGATAAAGCTCCCAGATTGGCTAATGGTGAGATTTTTGCATAAACGACTGTTTTTGATAACCATTCAGATAGCTGCCTTCCCACTTTCAGGGTGGTCTAAATACACCAGTGTGTATGATCCCCCCCCCAGATATTTCTATAGTTCCTCCGGGACAAAGGGGCCTACTCTTCTAAATTGTGGAACAGGTTTTGACATGTTCATAAGATGTTCAAATTGTGTTAAGAAATGGGACTTCGGTTTATGGTCAAGAGCAGATAAAGGGAGCAACACTTTAACGAATAGGCCATTCCCATCCCCTATCATAGTCTTTTGTGTGTGTAAAAGGAGTAGTGTAGACTATATACTGGTAGCTGTGTTCATTAATTAATTAATACATGGAATTTGTATAGTTCATGGTCTTGTCGCCAGATCTTCGCCGGTGATAGTGATCCTTCTCACCAGAGATCATGAAGACGCCATCGCCACGATGTTGGAGCACATGACCCTGAACTTGTCCAAGATCCCCATGACTAAAGTAGACAGATGTCAGATCTATGGGAAGGAAGAGTTTAGAATAGGGGAAAGGAGAAAGTGCTACATCAAATCCCTGAAGGGCAGACTAGTGCACAGCCTGGTTCCGTTGCCCAGGGATATATGACAGATGTCATCCGTATTAATCTTTCACTTGATTGAGCAGCAAAGTGGGCAGGAGTTTGGGGGCTTTGGTATCAGAGTGGCGTCTATAATTATGACCTCCCATCTCTGCAACACTTCAGGGACTAAATGCGATGAGAGCAGGAGGGGCTGTGGTCCTTGTGGACATCCGCTAGTCGATATGGAATCGACATTACAAAGAGGTAGGGTTGCAGAGGATCCGAACATGCAACCCCTGTCTTGCACACTTTCCTGGCGTGTCTATACAGAGTATACTCTGTCAACGTGTGTGCTCAATGTCCACAAAACTCGCCCAGTCCTCCCTAGTTTCTGAGCTCGAATCAAACTTTGTCCCGAAGTTTTCTGCAAAGCTCACTGACCACAGGGTTGAGTACTGCCGTCAGTATCCGTTCAACCTTTTCCGCAGTGGTCACACAAAGGGAGCCCACCTAGAGTGGTGTGGAACAAAGATTTGGGTGTCCTAAAACGGCACAGCCTGCCTACCCTCGCATACCGTGCTTACGAGGGGAAGGGACACCTCACGCCCCCAAACATTTTCTTAAAGCACTTCCCAGACCTTCTGGGTCACTCCATTCTTGCTCTGAATCCTCAGAAGTCTGGCATAGGTGTCGACAGTTGTCGTGGGGATCGAATCACAGTTCTGGGCGTGTGTCTTTCATCGTGGTAGCAGAAAGTATCCAGACAACCATCGTGGCTGCATATCAAGAACTCACAAGCGTAAGTATTATTTTTTCGCTCCTTGGATAGAGCTCCGAGGTAAACCAATGGTGAGATTTTGTGTAGGCGAACCCTTTGCAATCCATTTAGCTGCATCTCGACTAGGGGGATGTCTACAGACACCATTATGCATGCCTTATTTTTTGGTTGAAGATTCTCTCTTTAGGTACGCGATGGCCTACTCTACCCAAAGGCTAAATGGATTTTAACGTTTCCAAATGATTTTCTGCGGGTGTCACATGTGACCATGGTCTATAGTCGCATGCAAATGACTTTCAGGGAAGAAGAGTCGGTACCTTTGTTATTTTCAGGGAGAAAATGCCATTGAACAGGTACCTGGGAGGTGGCTCAACCCCAGGCCGTGGGATCACAAGCACAACAGTTTAACCACCAGGCCATCGTGCCACCCCTAACCACATTCTCTTTTTATGCCTCGGTGTTACTGTGAAGCTGGCAAAGTTTACAGATCTTTAGGGTGCACATTTGATCTTATACTCGTGTCTACACAAATAAATCTAAAGCATTGGCATGTCTGCATCTTAATATGTCATAGAACAGTGTAAAAATGTCCACCCTTTATCCATCAAGCTCTGTTGAGATTTTTTTTTTGTACCTTCCTCGGTTAGAGCTCCGAATTTCGCCACTAGTGAGATTCTGCAGATGGGACCGACTTTACTCACCACTAAGGCAGCAGCATTCCGACTTCGGGGATGGTGTCTAAATACCAAACCTGGGTGCATACGTGTTTTTGTTTTAGATGTCATAGTTCCTACCGCCACGAAATAGTTTTGTTCTTCCAAAAGTCGGAAGGGGTTTCTAACGTGTGGGCAAGATGTTCTGCGTGTTATCGCACATGCGGCCTCAGTTTATAGTCTCATCGAAAGAACTTTTGGGACAGTGGGGCTAGTGTTGATCCTGTGACCTAAAAATTCTGAACTAGTTGTAACGAAGAAACATGTCACCTTAGTCATCTTGCTATTGGTGGATAGGTAGTCTAGTGGTTACCTACCTGCCTAGAAAGTGAAAAGGCCGGATTCGATCCCCGCTCTGCTGGAACTTTTTTCCAGAGAAAATTGATTTATTTTAAACAAATACTGAATTGATTTGTTTAAACATGTAAACCGTCCGGATTGCTCAAGCTGCTTGTTGATGCTGTTTTCAGGAGTTCTGGCGCCAGACCAAAGTACCAAGCATCCCAGGGGTCTGGAAGCAGTTCCAGACTGCAGGTAAGGGTCAACAAGGAGGAGGAGGACAACACCCCCAGCCCCAGGTTTCGGCTGCCAACACCCAGACGTCCCTTCAAGAGATGTTTCCCCTAGTCAACATCAGTGCCGACTCAACTCCCCGAAAAGTCCTTTAAAAAGACTTTACCCCCCCCCCCCCCCCCCCCCTGCCAAACGCAGAACATCCTGCACGCCCGTCAAACTGTTTGGAAAGCGTAAGCCATTGTGTTCAAGTGCGACAGAATGACATTTGAAAAAACAATGCCTGCACACAGGAGTCGTGTGAAGACATCATCCCCGAAGTAGGAATGTGGCTGCCTGAATGGTGAGCAAAAGGTAGCATCACGACATGTCACCATTGGAGAACTTCAGAGCTCGAACCCAGAAACACAACAACAAACAAATCACCTGCTGATATATCTTTAAAACTTTTTAATGAATGTTCTACAATAGCTAGTTGTGGGAGAAGTGTTTCTATTATTATATTCTGTGGGACTGGTAAATGTTTTTTTTCCCAAGAAATCGAAAGGAATAATAGTGTTTTTAAGAGTATCTGCTCCTTGATAATCACAATCAATGCTCTTGATTTTTTTTTTTTACATGAAACACATTTTTTACCTCTATTGGAAAATAGGTCCATGTGTTCCATAACCTATGTAGCCCTTGGGCAGCAAAAGTGTCAGACCTCGATTTTTTTTTCTAATGGAAACAATGATATAGCCATTCCTTTTGGCTGGAGTAGAAATGTGTACTAAAAAGTCCTAAGAAGGGTCGCGGGATGGTTAAGACGTTTGCTTGCCAACAAGTAAACCATGAGGTTCTGGGTTCGATTCCCAGTCTAGCTCTTTGTTCCCAATTCGACGAAAAAAAAAGATCTGAATGTCAGAGTCCTTCAGATGAGACTATAAACTGAGACCCCGTGTGCAGACGCTTGCAGAACATCTTGCACACACGTTAAAAACCTGTTCTGCTTTTCTTAAAAGTATGTCGTAGTGCGCCGGTAAGATCGGATAAACCCCTCTCCCAACATGCACACAGGTGGCGCGAGCGCGCACGCACGTGTGTGTGTGTGTGTGTGTGTGTGTGTGTGTGTGTGTGTGTGTGTGTGTGTGTGTGTGTGTGTGTGTGTGTCTGTCTGTCTGTCTGTCTGTCTGTCTGTCTGTCTGTCTGTCTGTCTGTCTGTCTGTATAAAATGGGTAGTTGTGTGGAGGAAACATTAGGTTGGAAGGAGAGGCAAGGAAAGAAAAGGAAGGGAAGGGTGTTTACAAGGGTATGGATGCATATTTATTATTTTAAAGCAGTGGGGATAGAAAAATCTGGCTGATAGAATTTTTCTTACATGTTTTATTTTGGGCTCGGATGTTTTTTAAGGGGCGCGACTTCTTTAAAAAAAAAAAAAAAAAAAGGATCAGGTTTCAAATCAGTTTGACCGGTGGCCTTACACAGAATCTCTCCATTGGTAAACCTCGGAACTCTAGCCAAGGAATAAACCAAAAGTGGACAGTGAAATTATCTGTTGCTGGAACTAGAGATTCTGGCTTAAAGCGCCGTAATAATATTGTGAGCTACCTACCATTGTGTCTAAAGCTGCTTACTATTTGTCTATGTGCCTATTGTGTCCTTTTTTCTAACATTCAGACCGACCATCTGACAGACAACTTTTATCCCCTATTAATTCTTTAATTCTAACCTTTACACTAACCTCAACTCTAACCATGGCCCCCCATGTGGACACAAAAGGCAGGTAGATATATGGTATATGCTGACGACACTTTTCTTCGTTCGCTCGTATTGGCTAGAATGCAAAGTGCCTGGTCTTTTTCCACGCTGCTCCTCTGCA
>CM060343.1:32802305-32809805 GCA_030674155.1 Stramonita haemastoma
TTTAACGGTAGCTGTGTTCAAAAATTAATTAATACATGGAATTTTTATTTTCATGGTCTTGTAAAACCAGATTTTGCCGGTGAAATGACCCTTTCTCCCAGAGATCCGGAGACCCATCGCCACGATGTTGGAGCACATGACCCTGAACTTGTCCAAGCCCCAGGGACTGGTAACAAAAGTCGGATCAGGGAAGGAAAGTTTAGAATAGGGGTAGGAGAAAGTGCTACATCAATCCCTGAAGGGCAACTAGTGCACACCGGTTCCCGTTCCCCAGGGATAAAAGAAGATGTCACCGTATTAATCTTTCACTTGATTGAGCAGCAAAGTGGGCAGGAGTTTGGGGGCTTTGGTATCAAGTGGCTCTAAATTTTACCTCCCCCTCGCAACATTTCAGGGACAAAAAGTGCGATGAGAGCAGGGGGGGGCTGTGGTCCTTGTGGACATCCGCTAGTCGTATGGAATCGCATTACAAAGGGTGGGGTTCAGAGGACCCAAACATGCAACCCCCGTCTTTGCACACTTTCCGGGTGCCCTATACAAGTATATCTGTCAACACCTTTTTGCTAAATGTCCACAAAAGCCCCTCCCAGTCCTCCCTAGTTTCAAACCGAAATAAACTTTGTCCCAAAGTTCTCCGAAAGGGGCCATGACCACAGGTTGAGTACTCCCGTCAGAATCCGTTAAACCTTTTTTCCGCAGTGGTCCAAAGGGGAGCCCACCTAAGAGGCGTGGAAAAAAAGATTTGGGTGTCCTAAAACGGCACAGCCTCCTACCTTCGCATACCGTGTCACGAGGGGAAGGGACACCTCACGCCCCCCAAACATTTTCTTAAAGCCAATTCCCAGACCTTCTGGTCACCCATTTTTGCTCTGAATCCTCAGAAAATCCCGGCATTGGTGTCGACTTGTCGTGGGATCGAATCACATTTGGGGCTGTGCTTTCATTGTGGAGCAGAAAGATCCAGATAATATCGTGGCTGCATATAAAGAACTCACAACGTAAGTATTATTCTTTCGCTTTTGGGAAATGAGCCCCGAGGTAAACCAAATGGTAAAAATTTTGTGTAGGCGAACCCTTTGCAATCTATTTAGCTCATTCGATAGGGGGATGCCCTACAGACACCATTATCATGCTTATTTTTTGTTTGAAGATTCTCTCTTTGGGTACGCGATGGCCTACCCCCAAAGGCCCTAAATGGGTTTTAACTTTTCCAAATATTTTCTGCGGGTGCACTGTGACCATGGTCTATAGTCCGCATGCAAATGACTTTCAGGGAAGAAAGTCGGTACCTTTGTTATTTTCAGGGAGAAAATCCATTGAACTACCTGGGTGGTGGCTCAACCCCAGCCGTGGGATCACAAGCACAGCATTTAACCACCAGGCTATCGCGCCACCCCCAACCACATTATCTTTTTTATGCCCCCCGGTGTTACTGTGAAGTGGCAAAGTTTACAGTTCTTTAGGGTGCACATTTACTTATACACGTGTCACACAATTAAATCTAAAGCATTGGCAAGTCTTGCATCTTAATTTTCCATAAACAGTGTAAAAAAAGTCCACCCTTTATCCATCCAAGCTCTGTTAGATTTTTTTTTTTGTACCTCCTGGGTTAGAGCTCCGAATTTCGCCACTAGTGAGATTCTGCAGATGGGACCGACTTTACTCCCCCACTAAGGTAGCAGCATTCCGATTGGGGGGTTTTCTAAATCCCAAAACCTGGGTGCATACGTGTTTTTGTTTTAGAAGTCATAGTTCCTACCGCCACGAAATATTTTTTGTTTTCCAAAAGTCGGAACGGGTTTCTAACGTGAGGCAAGTGTTTTGCGGTTATCGCACATGCGGCCCTCATTTATACCCCTCATCGAAAGAATTTTGGGACAGTGGGGCTAGTTTTTTGATCCTTGGACTAAAAAATTCTGAACTAGTTGAACGAAGAAACATGTCACCTTAGTCATTTTTGCTATTGGGATAGGTAGTCTAGTGGTTACCTACCTGCCAGAAAGTGAAAAGGCCGGATTCGTCCCCCGCTCTGCGGAACTTTTTTCCAGAAAAAATTGATTTATTTTAAACAAATACTGAATGATTTGTTTTAAAATGTAAACCGTCCGGATTGCTCAAGTGCGGTTAAATGTTTTTCAGGAGTTCTGGGCCAGACCAAATACCAAGCATCCCAGGGGTCTGGAACATTTTCCAGATGCCAGGAAGGGTCAACAAGGGAGGAGGACAACACCCCCAGCTCCAGGTTTCGGCTGCCAACCCCAGACGTCCCTTCAAGAGATGTTTCCCCTAGTCAACATCAGTGCCGACTCAACTCCCCGAAAAGTCCTTTAATAAGAAAAACCCCCCCCCCCCCCCCCCCTGCCAAACGCAGAACATCCTGCACGCCCGTCAAACTGTTGGAAAGCGTAATTTTTGTGTTCAAGGCGACAAAAAGACATTTGAAAAAACAATGCCTGCACACAGGAGTCGGTGAAACATCATCCCCGAAGTAAATGTGGCTGCCTAATGGGAGCAAAAGGTGGCTTTCACGACATGTCCCTTGGAGAACTTAAGGCTCGAACCCAGAAACCAACAACAAACAAATCACCCTGAGATATCTTTAAAAACTTTTTAATGAAGGTTCTACAATAGCTAGTTGTGGGAGAATGTTTTTTATTTTATAAATTTTGTGGGATGGGGAAATGTTTTTTTCCCAAGAAATCGAAGGAATAAAAAGTGTTTTTGGTATTTGCTCCTTGATAATCCAAATCAATGCTCTTGATTTTTTTTTTTTACATAAAACACATTTTTTACCTTATGGAAAATAGGTCCATTGTTCCATAACCTTGTAGCCCCCTTGGGGCAGCAAAAGTGTCAGACCTCGATTTTTTTTTCTAATGGAAACAATGAATAGCCATTCCTTTTGGCTGGAGTAGAAATGTTACTAAAAAGCTAAGAAGGGTCGCGGGATGGTTAAGACGTTTGCTTGCCAAAAGTTAAACCATGAGGTTCTGGGTTCGATTCCCAGTTAGTCTTTGTTCCCAATTCGACGAAAAAAAAAATCTAATGTCAGAGTCCTTCAGATAAATTAAACTGAGACCCCCGTGTGCAGCCTTGCAGAAATCTTGCACACACGTTAAAAACCGTTTGCTTTTTTCTTAAAAGTATGTCGTTTTTGCGCGGAAGATCGGAAAAACCCCTCTCCCAACATGCACCACAGGTGGCGCGAGCGCGGCACCCCACGCACGTGTGTGTGTGGGTGTGGGTGTGTGTGTGTGTTGGTGTGGTGTGTGTGTTGTGTGGTGTGTGTGTAGTATTTGGTGTGTGTGTGTGTAATGTATGTCTGCTGTCTGCTGTCTTCTGTCTGTCGTCTGTTTCGTCTGTCGTATAAAATGGGTATTGTGTGGGGAAACTTGGTTGGAAGGAGAGGGGGAAGGAAAAAAAGGAAGGGAAGGGTGTTTTTCAAGGGTATGGATGCATATTTATTATTTTAAAGCAGTGGGGATAGAAAAATCGGCTGATAGAAATTTTTCTTACATTTTTATTTTGGGCTCGGATGTTTTTTTGGGGCGGACTTCTTTTAAAAAAAAAAAAAAAAAAAGGAAGTTTTCAAAACAGTTTGACCGGGGCCTTACACAAATCTCTCCATTGGTAAACCTCGGAACTCTAGCCAAGGAATAAACCAAAATTGGACAGTGAAATTCTTGTTGCTGGAACTAGAGTTCTGGATTAAAGCGCGTAAAATATTGTGACTCCTACCATTGGGCTAAAGCTGCTTACTTTTTGTCTATGTGCCTTTGTGTCCTTTTTTCTAACATTCAACCGCCTCCCGAAACAACTTTACCCCCCATTAATTCTTAATTTAACCTTTACACAACCTCAACTCTAAATGGCCCCCCATGTGGACACAAAAGGCAGGTAGATATATGGTATATGCTGACGACACTTTTTTTCTTTCGCTCGTATTGCCTAGAATGCAAAGTGCCTGGTCTTTTCCACGCTGCTCCTCTGCAGGAGGTCTATGCCTTGCTGGCCTCAGCCGACACATTTCCCCCTATGGGCAGTTTCACTAAGAATTTTTCAAACGAGAAAAAAATATGCAAGAAAAAAAGCACGAGAATCGCTGGGTCGGGAAGAAATAACAAGAGAGGTAGAGCCGAAAGGAAATCAGAAAGAAAGCGGATAGAAAAAGAGGAAAAATTTTTGCAACATTTTAGAAAGTGGGGAAGCTCTTTAGCCTGAAAGTCCCCCGGATTTTCGATGGGGGGGGGGGTATGTTAACACAATGCATGTAAACTTTTTCAGGGTCAGTGGGAGGAGGGATGCTAGAATTTTATGGGAAAGGCAAGGAGGAAGGGGGGGGGGAGGTCAGGGGGGAGCGGTGAAGTGTTTGTGTACATAGGGATGGGGAAAATTGCATTTTAGAAAGAAAAGAAAAAAAGTAGAGGGTGCCGGTTGTAGAATGCCCAACTGTTTGGCGAGGGGATGCATTAAAAAAAAGAAAAAAGATTTAAAACAGAAATGGGGGGAGGGGGGGCACTAATGTTATCAGGAATTATTGAATAATCATTGGAGCAATGCACAGTGAGACTGCACTGCAGAAAATAGGCGTTAGTAAAGAGTAGAAAGTATGTTCGTGTGTTTTTCGTGTGTGTGTGTTTTGGCGTGTGTGTGTGTCGCGCGTGTGTGTTGGGGTCAAGGTGTTAGAAAGAGAAAGAAAAAGGTGTTAGCGAAATAACATGAATATATGTTATCCCTGCATGTAGCGGGATTTTATTAAAGAAAATGTTAAATTTGCCACGGTAAAAAAAAACATTGACTTTAAAAAAATCGCTGTAAATTTGAAAAGGTGGAGGTGAAGGAAGTAGTGAAGTGTCGGATTTAAAAGAACTGCAGTATTTTTTTCAAAAAATATTACGTGTAGGTCTACTTCTTGTTTAAGGCAGGAAAGTTCAGTGGTCAGAGAACTCATTGTAAATGGCTACCCGCCCTCTTTAGGGTCAGGGAAGGTAAAGCAGCAAGGGAGAGGAGATGGGCGCCGCCCTCAATATGCTGGCCCCTGGAGAAGCTGAGGTCTCTGATATTTCTCTCCCCAACGACTACATAGGCTATGGGACACCTTCACCTTTTTGTGAATTAGAGAAGGCATTGTGCCGTTTGTCATTATTTTTACTGGATAAGGTGAAAGAAAACCAATTGTATCAGTATGTCCTGTTACCTTAGTTCCTTCTTGCCTTTTGCTTTGCCATAGGTCAGGGACATGTCCACTACCCAGGTCATACATGTAGCACTCCCAGCCCATCAGTAGACTACTCCATCTGCATCTCTCCCAGCAGTTTTTGATTCCCATTTTCAACTCAAATAAACTTAATCTCCATCACAGTCCTCATATGCTTTTTATGTTTTTCCCCTCAAAATGAAAAAAGGAGCAACAGGTTGGAGATCTCATGTTGTAATTAAACAGAACAAAAACCTAAAAATAACGGATAGATAAATGAATTAAAAAATAAAGAATAAAAATAATTGGAGACAAAGGGAAGTTGGAGACCCTACGCAAATTATTATTATTATTATTATTATTATTATTATTATTATTATTATTATTATTATTATTATTATTATTATTATTATTATTATTATTATTAGCAAGCAAGACTCGAGTAAAATACTTTACTTTGATCAGTGCTCATTGCTGCGTGATTTCTGGTCTGCTTTCTGGCATTGGTCCAACCTTTGTATTGTGCTATCTGTTATTTATGCCTGATTTTCTGAAAGCACGAAGCTCTATACTACCTGAATGTCTTTAGCAAAATTCCAATACAGGAAATGTGAAATGCTGTATTTTTGCGAAAAGACAATGTGGAAGTTTTTGGTGAGCTTTTTTTTTGTTTTTAATCAGCCTGTCTTCTTGCTTTTTACTTTTCTAGTCTCAACGATACCTGGGCTGTGTAAAACTAGAAAATGGTTCAGCATGTGTGATTTGTTTAATCAATGGGTGATGGTAAACTGTTTACACGCAGCTGTAGGAAACAGTTGGCTCACTTTCAAGTCAAGTCAAAATTATTTTGATTTGTGTGTGTGCCTTAAACGGACTTGGCAAAGAGAAACGCGTTTTAGCACGGGAATTGTATTTTTTGTTTTTTTTGTTTTTATTTTTGTTATATCGAGGATAATGCAATTAGCACTCGTGTGCTTTTTTTTTTTTTTTTTTTACATCCAATCCCATGTGTTTTGTTAATTCTGTATAGAATTCTAAGACAGTTTTGCATGTTATCTGTATCTATTTTTAAGTTCAGTTAATGCGCTCCGCTTTGTTTGCTGCCCCTTCCCCCCTATGTTATATCCTTCCAGGGTCAACAGTAGAGTTGCACAAGTTTTACTAGAGAATATTTTTCTGTTGAAGCTGAGTTTTAGGTACATTCTTTTAAACTGTATTGAACATGATCTTTTTCAATTAATTTTACTCCCATGAAAATGTGAACTGCCCCCCCCCCCCCCCCCCCCCCCCCACCATTTGTCAGTAGCATGTTAGACGTTTCGCTTTTGGGTGGCAAGTTTTATCAATGGTTTCCTTGCTTTGTTAGTATACTTCGTTAAAAACTGCTTTGTTTTGATTCTAACCCAGTTAAGCTTGTTCTAGAATCCCAACTAGACCGTCTCTTTCAGGATGTCTGTGCTTTTTGGTCGTAAAGATATCATGACTGGAATCAAAAAGGGTTTTTTTTGTCACTTCCATGTTTTAAAAGCATTAAGAATGAACAGACAATTTTGGTCTATTTGAATAGTGTGATGATAACTCAAAAGAAACAGTCAGTGAGTCAGTCATTGTGTCACTGCTGGTCAGAGCATTGGGAAAAGCCTACCTCCCCCTCCAGCAAAAAAGCTGGAGTTAGGGTTGGGCAGCCGGCTTGCAGCTGAAATCAAACGAAATGAAAAGGAAATTTCAGAGCTACTTTGAATAAACATTGTCAAAACTGGATGAAAAGTGATACAAGGAAGCACCAAAACACAGTTTTTGATTTTACCTGGCTGACTTTTTAACTGGCTGAGGTATAGTTGATTTTTTTGGTGCTGATGTTTGGATACTGTTGTGGTATGTATCTGTGATATTATGTTTTCATGTTTACTCTTTATGTATGGCTTTGAATTTCTCTCTGGAAGGGGGAAAAGGAGAAAGGTGGTTTTTTTGGGGGGAGTTGTTGTTTTTTTGGGGGGGTTGTTTGTTTGATTTAATATATTAATGAACAGGATAGGGTATAAGTGTATGTAAACACGTGTACATTCTGCAAATTCAAAGGGAGAAAACCAAACCATTGATCTGATGACTAGATTGGAGACATTTTTCATGCATTTTTCTTACCCAGTTCAATAGTTTCAGTATAAACGGTTGTTGAATTTATTTTATTACTTTTATTAATGGGACTATTAGCATTATTACATATTATTACTTTGGTTAGTGGTTAAGGCCTTTCTTTTTGTTTTCTTTTGTATTTTTGTGTTTGTTTTTTTTGTTTTTGTTCG